>JBBIGC010061753.1:0-11005 GCA_037576955.1 Lepidarchus adonis | reverse complement strand
AGAGAGAAAGAAAAAGAAAGAAATAGAAAATAGAAAATAGAAAAAGAGAAAGAGAGAGAGAGAGAGAGAGAGAGAGAAAGAAAGAAATAGAGAAAAAAGAGAGAGAGAGAGAGAGAGAGAGAGAGAAAGAAAGAAAGAAAGAGAGAGAGAGAAAGAAAAAGAAAGAAATAGAAAATAGAAAATAGAAAAAGAGAAAGAGAGAGAGAGAGAGAGAGAGAGAGAGAGAGAGAGATACCCACCACTGGCTCCTCTTCACCCTCTTCAGTGAAGAACCAGTCATACTGTGAAGGAAATAAGGCAAATCAGGGGTTAATGTGAAGACTGTCAGTGCACCTGAACATTCATCCATCCATCCATTCATTCATCCATCCATTGGATAGATGTGATGAATGAATGTGGAGTCTTGCGGATGGATGGATGATGGATGGATGAATGGATGAATAGATGCAGAGTCTTGTGGCCTAATGGATGGATGGGTGGGTGAATGTAAAGTCTTGGATGGATGGATGGATGGATGGATGAAGTGAGGAATGGATAGCTATAGAGTCATGGAAGGATGGATGAAGAGATGAATGGATGGCTGGACAGATGTGGAGACTTGGACGGATGGGTGGATGAAGAATCTTGTAGAAAATGGATAGATGGATGGATGTAAAGTCTTGTGGATGGATGGATGCATGGTCAGATGTAGACTCTTATAGACTGATTGATGGATAGACGGATGGATGGATGGATGGATGGATGGACAGACGGTTTCTTTGCTCAGTGTGTGTTGTGATGGAATTTTAGAGAAACAGCAGCAGTGAGAAGTTCAGACTGAAATAACGCTGTGTGTGAAGTGCTGACCTGCTGAATGAGGGTCTCCACTATCTTGTACTGGTCGGGCATGTGTGTGACCATGTGGGTCATGTTATCGTCGGACGTCCGGACAAGCGTGGGCCCAAACACGATGGCCAGGTTCCTCGGCTCCATCTGAGAGTGAACAAAATACACTTCACTAGGTCAGTGGGTTTAATCAAGAGTTATTTTAATGAACACACACCAAAACGACCAAAAATAATGGGCCAATATCATGGTTTTCTGTAGTATATACTGTAAACACTGCAGACTTTTCAAAGCTTTAAGTTCATGCACTTTAAACACAAGACACTTTATGTAAATAATCATTTCCCTCCCACTATTCAGCAAATACATAGTGTATAAAGGTGTGTATAAATATGTGTACATATATATATATATATATATATATATATAATTTTTTTTCCCTTTTAGTTTCATTGATCTCTATTTCTATTTTCATTTATCTCTATTTCTATCTACTTCTATCTTCCTATTTCTACTCTGTATGGTCCACGGAGCACACTGTGTTACATTTCACTGCTGGTCATACTTTTATAACCTAGTATGTGACAAATAAAGCATCTTGAATCTTGAATCTTGAATCATTTGATCATTGAGTTCATATGAAAACTAAGTAACAAAACACAGATTGTGTAAAACTTACTGCTTTAGTGACTTTTACATAATTGTGTCATATTGCTGTATACAATTCACCTTATGGAACTTAAGCCTCGGCCATTATGATAAATTTAGAAGAAGAGTTGTTTTAGAATAAGACACAATACAAAGCAGCAACAGAAAAAGAACAGTCATCAAGGCACATTAACAAAAAAAAACAGAAATAAAAGATAAAAAAAAAAAGTTAAATAAGTGTCTATAAAATTCATTCATATTCAAATATACAGTACAGGTTATATACCTTGTTCTTCTCTGAGTTTTCTGCCACGGTTTTGAGATGTGCTGAGAGGAATTTCAGGGTCTCGTAGTGGTGATCTGGCAACTCATGAAGCTAAAACAAGCAAGCAAAGCCAATACTAAATAATAATAGTTATAACTTAAAATGGATCACCCAACTTAAAACAGGCATAAAATTACATAACATACGAAAAACAATATTTACTTGTCAAAAAAGAGCTAATGAAGCGAAATATTAAATAAAATAAATGATGCAAAGCTATAAAATAAACCTATCCAAATCTATAAAACTGCATAAAATAAAAGAAATAAAAATAAAAAGGCAGCTTGTATAGTAAAAGATACATTTTAGAGACAAGGTCACCTGAAAACATATGCACATATAACAGGCCTATGAGTCTAAAACTTTCTTTAGACCGTTTTCCTATAATAATCCCATGTTTTATGGTCTTCATGATGATTTTATTATACAAACAAGCCATCTACTCACCAGCCTCTTCAACACTTTCAGCCTTTCCACTGGATCCTCCGTTCTGTTGGCCTCAATGAAGTCAGCATACTTCTCTACAGAGGAGCAGCAGAACATCAGCACAGGAAATAACACAACATGGCCACCAGGTGGCAGAACAGCATCTCTTACCGTTCGTGAAGAGCGGCTCTGGAAGCTTCCGAAAGAAGGATTTCAGTAAACTGCTGATCACGTTTAGGTCCTTCCATTTCTGTTAATGTCAAGAGAAGGAAGATGGGTCACTGTAAGTCAGGTACGGCATAGTGTACAAAGTGTCTTATTTGTAATTGTGAACACACCCCATCACACAGTGCACAAAAAAATGTGACCTTTAACCTCTATTAGCTATCAACAGCTTCTCTCAGGCCAAACAGCTCAACGGTGCCCTTCCTGTTTACACTGCACATTGACGGTATATTGTTATTTTGTACCAAATATTGTATATAGTCAACCATCTTTTCAGGAGTGGTGGCATCAGAGTTTTATAGGTTCAAGTCCGAGCCCAGACACTACTGAGGAACCCTAGAGAAAGGTTCTGTCCATGTGTGGATGGGTTAAAGGTCACGTTGTAATGGGATGTGTTCAAAATGACAAATAATTATTTAATTATTTAAATAACAAACATTCAATTAATTTGAATGAGAAGGTGTCATGGACGTGTGGCATTATTTTCTAAAAACGCTCGCTGCCATGGGAACAGATTTTGTGCTTCAGATTTGAAGTTTCATATCAGAACAGTTAGCAAACATGGATGACAGTTTTATATATATTTTTTTTCTGTGAATATAAGATGTTGGAGTGCTGGGGACCGACCTAATTTAAAAACCAGGAAAATTGGGAAAGTTTCGGTGAAGATAAAGAAACTAATCCCATACTGAAATATGATAAAGCAGTACTACTACATACACTTCAAATCTCTTCTGTTACAAATATGTAAAACTATGTTAATAAAGTTATTCTTTTAAGTTGATCTATATTTCTTTCTTTTTTCTTTTCTTTAATGTTAATAAGGATACAATGTTATGCAGAGATTTATAATAATAATTTTATAGTCAATGATATTATTTATAGTCGTGGGGGGGCATGAATTTTTTTTTTTCTTCCTACCGAGTGTGTAACAGAAAATAATCGAGAAGCAGTGATATAGGGTTTTGTATAAAGAATAGTCCATTAATTATTGTGTCAATTGTAACATACATCTGCATCTTACACCAAGTACTGTAGAGAACATCTACCAGAACCTAATGCCTTGCGTGTGAAAACACCATTGGCCAGTAAAGCTGATTCTGGTGTCGACTTTAATAATTTTTACTAGTGTAAGACAGCATTGAATACCAGTGTCTTTTTTATCAATTTCTAGAAAGTTTTCTGCAGGTGAGAGAGCACTCACATCTTCCTGGATATCGATGTCTCCCACGCCCCTGTTCAGCTCCTCCTGCATGCTGGATATGGCTGCGTTGTTGCCCGGGACTCTGTAAATGCCTGTATACTCCAGCCCCCTCTCCTCCACCAGCTTACAACACACCTCCACGATCAGAGGCACAAACTAACAAACACACACACTATAGTCATACACACAATACAAGGACTTCCTGGTGTTTGCACAGGCAAACAGAGGTCCATCATCAGTAATGAGGACTGAGGTTTTATCTAATCGCCCTTTAAACACTCTGTATATTCGCAGGCGCTCTGCATGATATCGGTGTCTAAACACTGCCAGCAAACAGGCTCACAAATCAGCCTGCATGACACAGCAAGGAAGAACTCTCACCCTATATGTCCTGGCTTACAAATGAACCCATGATTCCCAGCTGCCACGATCAACCTGGTTGGATTGGACACTTATATTTTCCCTCAATATTGCAGCAAAAGAAACCTTACACAACATCTCATTCACAATGTCATATGTGTCCAGTATACCGGGGTGAAATACTTGGCTGCTTCATTATATTGTGTTGCTTATTCACTCTTAATGTCATGTGTAGTATACTGGGTATAATAATCAGGTATAATATTGAGGTATAATACTCAGGTGTTTGTGAAGGCATGTAGGAATTGCTACAGTTTTGTACTTTGTGCAATGAAAATGAAGACTAATTTAATCTCTTGTCTAATCCAATCTCTAATGCAACAGTGTGACCCCAAGGACTGATAGGCGCCCACAGACCTGTACCAAAAACTCACCAAAAATGAGATTTTATCCTGTTGCTATTCTTCTTTAATCACATTTGCATTATATAGATTTGGAAATGACAACATAAAAAGCATTAAAGACATGTTTTTTATACATGAAGTTTAGATAAGTTTATGCAAATGTTTACATTTACATTTACATTTATTCATTTGGCTGATGCTTTTGTCCAAAGCGACTTCCAGGTACAGGAAACAATCAACATAAATGTTAATTCTAGTTCAAGGGTCACTATCACAAAATGTTTCTGGTGAGTAAACTCGCTGGTGCAGTGAGGATGAGGAGTTCAATGTGGTTTCTAATCCCAAAAATACGACAGAAAAAAGAAAATGTATAATTTTCACAGTGAATGGGAGGATAAGTTATTTTTTACTACTGTGAAAGAAACCTGCATGTGCCTCATTTGTGGGGTACAAAATGTGGAGACACTTCACTACATGTTACAAAAATGTTGTAGAAGTGAAAATTCGAAAATGTAAACAATTGCTGAAATGAATATAAATAAAGTGTAGAATATTTATATTATCTGTTTCCTTCTTTGTTAAGTAATTGTTGATAAAATCGTAAATGTGATATGTGTTTTTTTTACATAGATGAGTATTGTTAATCATTAATAATAATATATAACTAAAGGTAAAATAAGGTAATTTGTTATTTAAGAAGTGTATATCAAACTGCTAGCCCTTCGTATGGCTCAGTACCCATGAAGTAGCTTCAATGGAGCTTCAGTTTCAAAAATGTTGGTGACCTCTGCTCTAATGTTAACTAACCTAATCAAATTTAGTTATTTGCTAGCTTTTTGAGGAGATTGAAGTCACTGCCAATTCCATGATTGGGAGAGCTAAGCTTGCTGCTATTACACAGTGCCACCAAGCTGGGCGGCTAGGGAGGCTTTCTCAGAGCCAGATGAAGCATCACCACATGCTTTTGAGCTGACACTAAGACAATGTAACTTACCAGCTCAACATGCTTGGAGGAGGGCACTAAACTGCCAATTCTGTTATAACAGGTAAAAAACACCTGCACTAACATAATGCTGAGTCATAAGAAGATAAAGAGAGCCCATGAACCCATCTAAAATCATTCATGATGAACATAATGCTTGTTATATAAACTGAAAATCAGTAAGGTGTGACACTGCAGGTCTATTCCGGAACTGATGATATATTGTTCTTACTCTGTTAGTATGAGCAGGCGGGCAGTCGTCCAGTCTAACCCCAAACGTCACCCCAGGAGAGGCCTTCTTCTCGAAGGGCTTCCTCATCAGCCCGGGGATTCCCTTCCTCCACGTCCCTTTATCCTTAGGTGGGCTTGTGTCATCTGAACAACATTATATGAGCACAAGGGATACATGCATAAACATGTAAATGCTGTAGCAGTAAATGGTACATTAGTCCCAACAGTAAATTATCACAACTCATACACATAAGCCCCTGGAATCCAACACATGCACATGATTTCTATATTCTCAGAACTGCAGAACTAAAATAACAGTAGAAAAAATCAAATGTGTGATGGATTCTAAGTGTGAAAAGTGTCCCCTTGTGCAGAATCTTCACCCTACTCAATACGAGTGAATACATTTGTTAGTGACATTTATTTATTTATTTAGTTAAATTGAAGGGCAACACAATATATTGTATACGCATTGTTACTGCAATATCCAGGTCTGTAATACTGATATTGTGGAAGCTTGCATTAGGCAAATGAGCCTCTAATCTACCACAGAACTTCTCAGAATTTCCATGTGAAGCCATGGTGCTAAATGTTATTGGCTAAATAAGGCTGTGTGACCTTGCATAAAGTATTGAAAATTGGCTATTTTTAAAGCTTAGTTTCAATATTTGTAATGTTTAGACAGAGGTGGATAATGTAGATTGTGAATATTTACTGACTTCAATCCTTTTTTTTTATTACAGAAACATGATACAAGCCCTTTAATAAACTAAAAGACTGCAATTGCAATAAGTAGCTGTATAATGTACAAATGTACAATGGAAATTGCACTTTGGATTTTCAGCTCATTAAGAAGAAGTTAAAAATTCAATGGGAATTTTCTTACACTTTAATATCCTTTTAATCCCCAAACAGAAAAATATATACAATTCATTGCTCATAACTTTTAATATGGTTATTATACATAATATATTTTTTCTCATTGTCAGCCATTTGTTTTTAGTTTTTTGATAAGTACATCATCAAGCACAGAGATCATTCAGTGTGCTTTGCATGAATAAAAAGAAAAACAAATAAGAAAAAGAAGAAATAGAAAACTGGTTTATATATATTTTACATAATGTGCAAAGTATAGCAGCCAAAGAAGTGAAAGCAATGCCAAGTTAAAAACTAAAGGTCAAGTTAAAAATGTTGAGGGTCAGATCTACTGACAAACAATGCAGAGTGGTGGATCTCCAGACACAGGTTTGGAATTAGTTATGAACTAGGCATGTGGTCCAGTGGTGAAGATTTTCTCCTGAGTAGTGTTACCTTTGTGTATGGCTTTCCTGTCATGCTCTTTGTTGGGTGAGTGTGGACTCTGGCTTTTGCCCTCTCCTTTTCCTCCCAGTAGAGTGTGTCTGATACTCAGAGACTGGCGTGAGGCTTTTGGAGATGGCTCTGTTTTACTGCTGGGTGGACTGGAAAATACACAGAGAAACAAATGTGTGTTGGTATTTTTGTGAGGACATGCCATTGACTTCAGTAATAAAACCAACATTTACACTTAATCTGACCCCTAACCTTAGTAAACATAAAACAATCATTCTTTTAGCTTTTCCTAAAAAGGGGAATATGTTGTGAAATGAACATGGCTCTTTGCGAGGAGCAGCAAAATGTCCTCACTTTTACAGATGCCCCAGAATTCCTGTCATTATGAGGACATTTGGTCCTCACAAAGAGTGAAATACATATTCACACACACATCAGAAAACGGACAGAAAATACACAAGTCAGAAGAATTTGAGACATTTTTGTTGGTACATGCATTGTAATTCACAATATAAATCTACAAATAAAGCGAGTGCAGTAGACGCTTTATATATTTACTGTATAACTCAAAATACATGTGAAGGGAGTGTGGCTCATTCGCTGCTTACCTCATCAAGGAGTTGTACTCTTTTATTTTGCGATTGATAAGGTCTGTACTTGTAATCAGTGCATTCTGAAATTAGAAAAGCAGAATTTTAGTCAAAGGAAGTGTCAACTGATGAGACTTAGCTGACGTATGGTGGATTCTTTTTTAGGTTTAGCTATTGTTAGCTTGATTGTGTGTGAGCCCAACATAAAAATATGACCTGCATACACTCATTGGCTTTCTTACTGCTCTTCAGCCTCAGCTTCTTCTATTTGGACAATGTGAAATGACTGATATCACATTTTTGCTGCTGTTCATTTTTAGAAATAGTGTTCTTTGTTGCTAGTGTCTATTTGTTTGGCTCTGTAAAGTGACATTGGGTATGAGAAATGTGCTAAATAACTTAATATTATTATCATTATTAGTGTTTTGTTGCTGTCATTGATATTCCTATTACAGCCATTTTAAAACAGAAAGTGGGGAAAATGTGTCCAGTTTTCATGTTTTTGGGGTAAGTTCCAATCATTATCAGCAGTGGACTGGAATGACAACAGGCTGAAAGACATATACATTTATATACCTCTGGTCTAAGGAAGGGGGTGGGAGTCTAAAAAGACTTTTGCAATTAAGTATAAACCTAAATTTAGACATAATTTCTGCTTATTTTACATAAAAATGGACATACATCTCTGAAAATAAATATGGACATGCATGTGCAGGTGTATCTCACCTCCTCATCCAGGTTGCTGTTTTCCTGGATAACTCTGATCCAGGAAAGCATGTCCTCCCTGTCTTCCGCCTGAAACAGGTACTCGCAGTCTGACGTGGTCAGCCTCAGAACATTCTTACGCTTTGTTTCGCTATAGGAGATGTCGATCAGACAGGCTTTGATGCTGATTGGCAGAGGCTCTTCCTCAGTCTGTGAGCTGGCGTGGGCTTGAGCCTCCTTCTTATCCTTATATAAACAAAGCGAATAGCCCTGGAGGACAGCATACATCTGCTTCCATGGCCGCATGCCACTGCCAACACGCTGCAAACAAGAGAGAACAAGGAAGAACAAAGTCAAAGAACATATCTGCTTCCAGTTTTGCTGATCACTTCAGCAGTTTTTATTAAAATGCAACTAGTGTTTAACTGATTGGTCAATTAAAACCATATTTTATATTTTAGAAACAGATTTATTTGTAATTTAAACAGTATAAGCACAGGTGATCATAAAGCTGCAGAATACCGTTTCATTATTTTTTATTTTACCTTATTACTACAGCAGTCTAAACTATTTCCACAGGGGGGAGCTATTGCTCAAATTACTTCAGTGAGAAAGAAGAAACCCACACAAGCAGGATCTCACTAGTGCATGCAGGGCACTAGGTAAAAATGTCATGTATATTTATTTAAATGCATGCTGTTATATATACTGCTTGTACATTGTTATGTACAAGATTACTTGATTACTAATACAACTGATTGCAAATGCTCATGCATTTGTGGCTTAAACACTGAAATTAATGTTTAAATATTACTGAAAAAAATTAAATAACAAAACTAGGAAAAATATTTCGATTTTACAAATTCAAGGTAATGACAATAATGAGCATAATTAAACTAAGTACTGATCATGTTTAAGCAATACAGTAAAGAAATAATTAATGGCAATAGGCAATAGATAAAATGCTAATGATGTCCAAATAAAATAATATTTTTTTCTATTTTTTGCATTCCTACTGTATGTAATATCTATATAATAAAGTCGGTGTGTGTGTGTGTGTGTGTGTGTGTGTTACCTTGCCCTTATCCGAGTTAAGCTGGCGGAAATGCAGCAACCCCTCCTTTGTAGCATCGGTGAAGACGTCTGATGAAGAGTCTCTTCTAGAGCCGGAGTCTTCAGAGGATCTATCCACAGCCTAGAACACATTCCAACTTTACAATGTTCTCCATTCTAGAACATCCTCTTCCATTCACTTTGCTCTAAACATTATACATCAGCACTGATCTAGATCCATCTCCCCCTTTCCCACTGCAAGTGAACATTATTGTTCTTTCAGACTGTTCTAGAATGTTCTCCTGCTGTACAATGTTTGTTTCCATTCATACTTGTCTAGAATGTCACTATACATCTCCACTGCTCTAGAACATTTGCCTCCGTTCACATTGCACTTGAAAATGATCATCAATTCACACTGTTCTAGAATGTTCTACTCCATTCACACTGCTGTAGAATGTTCTAAAACCGTCTAAACTGTAACATCGTACATCCACACTGATGTAGTGTCCTGCTTCGTTTACACTTGTCTAGAACATGATTGCACATCCACACTGCTCTAGAACATTTGCCTCTCATCACGTATTAATTCACAACTGATCTTGACTGGTCTCCTCCATTCACACTTATCTAGAACTTTATCATTTATTCACATAATTCTAAGATGTTCTCCTCCATTCACACTGCTGTAGAATGTTCGTCTCCATTCACCATTTTGTCTAGAACTTCATCATTCAGCCACACTGCTCTAGAACATTTGCCATCGCTCTTCAACATGATCATCCATTCGCAACTGTCCTGAACTTGTCTCCTCCATTCACATCGACTAAGTACAGCATCACCCATTCACCCATAGAATGTTCTCCTCCATTCACACTGCTGCAGAGTGTCTAGAACATCATCTTTTATCCACACTGTTTCACACTTGTTTTGTAATATTCTGACAACATTCACATTTTCCTACATTGTTCTTGATTCACACGTTCTAGAATGTTCTTCCACCAGTCCTAGATTGATCTTTTACATTCACCCTGTTCTAAAAGTTCTCTCCCTCTCACCCTGTTCTTGAATATTACCCCCCATTCTTGCTGTTCTAGACCGTTCTCCCGCCAGTCACACAGGTTCACTTGGATGACTGGATCTGGAGTCACACTGTAGGAATGAGGATGTTGGTTTTTACGGATAATGTTTGAGAGGGTTGTGTCGAAACCTGCAAGACTCTCACTGGTCTCGTTCCAATAATAACCTCCCCGTCTTGCTTTCTTCTTAGTCTTCCTCTTATAATCGTTATCGTACCGTTCATCAGACAGATCCCAACCTGAGCCAGAGCTTTAATCTTTTCACTGTGATGTCTACTGCAGATCAGAATTCATTAACAATTATGGCTCAGTAACAGTAGCTGTGCTCACCTTCCTTAGCCCTCTCAGACCAGGGAGATGCCGCAGTGATCTCCTGTATAGACATAAACATTATTACTGACTTACATACTTTAAAATGATCAGAATCAGAAAAACTTTATTAATCACAGAGGAAATTGCTTATGCAGCGACTGGACATAGAAAAAATACAAACATAAAATAACGTACAGTGAGGAAAGTAAGTAAGAAAAAAAAAATACAAAGGTAAGGTGTAACTAGGGTCCATCCATCCATCCATTTTCTTCCGCTTATCCAAGGTCGGGTCGCGGGGGCAGCAGCTTCAACAGAGATACCCAGA
>JBBIGC010061712.1:0-11006 GCA_037576955.1 Lepidarchus adonis | reverse complement strand
TGTGCACGTGTGATGGGTTAAATGCAGAGAATAAATTTCCCACTTGTGGGACTATAAGGGATAATAAAAAATAAAAAAAATAAATCACGTTTATGTTCAGCTGAAGTCTGTTTTGTCTGATTTGCCAAACAACTTTGTGTAGTTAAAATCAATTATGACCTGTAATAACATTTCAGTAACATATGATGAACAGCTAAACTTGTAAAGTTCGTAAAGGCTCTCAAGTACGGCCCTGAAATCAAGATACATTAACAGTGGGCAAATCGTATCGTATCGACAAAGTCAAAGTGAACTTACCCAGTATACAGGGAGATGAAATTGCGAAGCTCAGGATCCACAGTGAAAAGCATGTAGTGCAAATAGGAAATAGAAATTTATATGAGTAAATACAAAAAACAAAGTAAGTATAATAAAATGACCAAAAACACAAGAAAGCATTTGGTGGTTCTGATTTCCAAATAAATTCATTCGTTTTCATTGACAACCCTACTTTCTGCCAGACTAACTTTTTTATCATTTAGAAAGTAAGTCTGGCTGTGCTGAAATGTTATAATAGTAGTTTAATTTAACAACATTAACCATCAGAGCCACTGTTTTTACCTGTCTGTCACCGATGCAGGCAGACCAGAAATGCGGCTGCTGCTCTGCGGGTCAATCGACTGAGAGGGAGGTGTTGAGAAAGGAGGCAGAAAAGGGAAAAGAAGGGACTTGTGTGATCTTGCATCTCAAATGCAGTGGTCAGGCTTAATGACATCCTTTTAATTCAGGATTGATGCCATTGGCCAAATAGAAAAACTAAAATAGAAAATTATGAAAAAAAGGTCAATAAAGTGCCATTAACTGATATGTTCTCTGAACTTCCCTGAGCACAAACGTACATTTTTTAAAAATGTTATCAAATATTATGTGGTTTTAATCATTTTCCTCGTTCTTTTTTGACAAATTACTATTTATATTTAAAATCAAACAGCAGAAACGCCTACATTGTGTGACCATGATATTGAGGTATAACTTGAAAATTTCAGCTGAGCGTGTTCTGTGACCCTTATTGTACTAAATGTAGCTGCTAGACCTGAATTGATTAACTGAGTACAGGATATAATAAAGACTTCCCTCAGTGTGTGAACAATGTATCATAAAGCGCCAGTATGGAGAACTTGTGGTAATGCTATATAGATGGACCTGTCAGAATGGATCTAATCAGACATGTCAGAAAACTATATTATACAGTGGAATCCACAGTTATGAGCCTCGCGTGTGTTGTGTTTACTCATCTTTATATCCATAAGCCAGTGTGTAGCTCTGCTGCAGTGTACACATTGGCCATGTAACCTTAATTAACACGTTCTGGGTTCTACAATGTGATTGGCTAGTTGGCTGGTTTCTGCAGTTAATTATTAATGTGTCAATTTTGAAAAGGTTGTTGACTTAAAACAACATTAGATTTTCACACAAATTCTAAAAGTAAATCAAGACAATCAAATGGCACAAATATATTATACTTGGATATTTATTTATTGAGGAAAATGATCAAATGTTATACATCTTTTGATGGAAAAAATATGTGAATATTTATTTTTCAAGTTTGGTACAACAATTCAGGTAACTGGTTTTAGTTGCTGGTTTGACTCGTGACCTTGTGAACTATTGCATGCTTTGTTCTTGGAGTGATATTTGTTGATCAAGTCCTCCTGGAGAGAGGAACAAAGTTCTTAAATTTCCTGAATTTATTTATTATGAGTGTAAGATTTTTAGCAACATTTTTTCACCTTTACCATCCTGATGAGCATCAACAACTCTTTTTTATGTGTTTTTTAAATATATATAATAAAACAGGGTGCCCACTCATGCCTGATCATTTCATTGACTGAAAACACATATAATATAAAATGTATAGTATTGTTAGGTGGTTTTTTTATTGGGCTCTCTTCATGAATGTTTAGCATTTGTGTTAGAATGTAATAATGTTTTCTGTCATAATTATGTAAAAGCAAAAAAAGAGTTCACAAACTTTCTAGCACCATTATAAACAGTATTTACTGCAGTTTTCTCAAATGTTGATGCACAGAACAACATAAGGGGGCTGCTCAAGTTGACATTTCCCACTGGGAACTGCAACCTTCATAGGAGTGTGTTGTTGTAAAGAAATCCACTGTGCTTCCATTGTGCTTTCTGGTTCATTTATTCAACTCTCATTTTTTCAAATCCAACTTATAAAATATCCATCCAGTTTAAGTTTACAGTGCTACAATATCATGACTGACTATCAGCTGTTTTTATGTTGAATAATTGCTGTGTGTAGCTTTATGTAACATGCAGTATTTATCTTTATGTAACAGTGTTTACATGTGTTTAGTGAAAGTAGAAAAAAACAGAACGAGATTGCAAATGTCTCTTTTTTGGTCCTGACAGACCACCCAGTCAGTAAGCAATCTTAAAACTTGCTTTTTGGCTTTTGTCTTGCTGCCATAGCAACATGCAACACTCGTTGGGTCGTTTGGCTTCTAATTTGGGTGTGCCAAATACCCTCATTTAATGTCTTTTGAAGACATTGCAGCTCAGCAACAGGATCCTCTCTGTGACAAAATGTGAGAGCTATCCAGGGGAGACCTTTTATTCTTCACAGAAAATTTCAGAAAGACATCAGTTGAATGTTATGGTGCCATAACCAGGTTTCGAGCAGTTTTATTGTCTTCAGAAATCATGAATATTTCAGTGGCGCAGCACTTTAATTCCAGAGGAACACTGTGTGGAAGCAGGTGCCGTGCTGTTACTCTCCTTTTTCATGTCAACCCCCTCACTTCGTTTTACAGAGCCACGCAAGTTCATGATTTTGACTGATTTACACACAGTACGCTGATGTGTGGGAGGCTGCGCAGGGCGGTTGTCGAAGCATCTTTCTCAACATGCCTCCCTCTGCCAACTCCTTCACTTGTTGTTGAGGTCACCTTATGGAGTGCAAAGTCAGGGATTCAAGTCTTCTGCAGCGAAACTCATAATGTGCGAAAACATGACACTCTGCCTTGAACGCAATCTGCGTTTTTGCTCTGTTTTTGCTTTGGAGGGCGCTAATCAAGGGCTTTTGAATGCTGATTATCTAGTGTCTGTCAGTGAGGGGTGAAGTCAAAACTGAGGGTTTGCTAGAGGTCTGCAGATCTGGTTCCTCCAGTGTAGAACATGCCACAATATTGGTGTTGAGCACTGGCGCTCATGTTCCTATTTGTTTGGGTTTTATAAAGTGAAGTCTAATTAAATGTTACACAATGCTTACTCTGTAGCAAACACCTCCCCCATCACACTTTCCGGATTCTTTCACTTCACCTACTAAAGTGATAAAAGTTGGAATAAATACACATCCTCTACAGAGAAAATGTAATGCACACATTGTGTATTTGTTGAATTTAACATTTTGGAAAACAATTATGTGTCCTGTAGAGCAGTGGTCCCCAATCTTTTTTGCGCCACGGATCGATTTAATGTCAGACAATATTTTCGCGGACCAGCATTTAAGGTGAAACATAAAAACAACAAAATAAAATGATACGACCAACACAAAAACTGTGATATTTTGTAAATATAATAATAAACGTGAATCCACTGTGTAATTATGTAACTTTATTACCAGCGTTTTCCTGAAATGCGCCAACAACAATCAGAGTAATGTCCTCCTCTGCCTCTCACGTGCTCTGGCCGCTATGATAACATGTAAACTTTCCTTTCAGAATACATTTTCAGTGTTGTTGTGGCAATCTCAGGGTTTTCTGCCATGACTTTCATCCAGAATACCAGCAAAGTTGATGCCTTGAACATACTTAGATGCTATGGATTGAGATTGTATGAGAAAAAAAAATGCCAGTCCTCTGCCCGGTGGTTAGGGACTACTGCTGTAGAGGATATGTATCTATTTTCTCTTAGGAAATCCGCAAAACAAGACAAGACAATTCTTTGTCTTCAATTAGTTCCAACCAGTGTTTGTGCATGAATGTGTCTGAGAGGCTTTTTGAAGACTCCGTTTGTTTTTTCATCTGCAATTCCAATGACCAGCTACACCTCACACACTCACCGCCCTACCAGCTCTACCAATGATGCAATCTCACACATCCTCCACCCTCACCCACATGGACAGTCAATAAGGAAATTGTGTAAGACTGCTATTTGTAGATTACAGCTCAGTTTGCAATATCATAGTTCCATTCAGGCTGATCACAAAGCTGAAGGCCCTGAGACTAAACACCCAAATGTGTACTGGATCTTACAGGCAGACCCCAGCAGTGAGGGTGGGCAGCTTGAGCTCCTCAAGGATGTGTTTTGAGTCCCCTGCTGTATACACTGTACACATATGAGCAAATGGCCCGTCACAGTGATCACTCCTTGTGTTGGTTCCTGATGACATGGTAGTGCTCAATGAGTTGGCCTATTTGAAGGAAGTGGACAATCTAGCAAAGTGGTGCCAGGCTAACTGTAAACAAAACAAAAGTGGTGTTTGTAGACAACAGCAGGAAGTGGCAGCCCTCCTACTCATTCCTCTACATCAGTGGTACTCCAGTGGAGAGGATGAGCAACTCTAAGTACCTTGGACTTCAGTTCTCAAAGGATCTTAAAATATACATGCACATACAGGTACATAAAAAAATTTAATAACATGAAAAAAAAAAGTGAAATCCATATATTATATAGATTCATTACACATAGAGTGAAATATGTCAAGCCTTTATTTCTTATTTCTCGATGATTATGGCTTTCAGATAACAAAACCCAAAAAATTTGAATATCACATAAGTGCAATAAAAAATATATTTTTAATAGAAATGTCAGGCTTCTGAAAAGTATGTTAATTCCTATTAACATACATAACAGTGAAATATGTCAAGCCTTTATTTCTTATTTCTCGATGTTTATGGCTTTCAGATAACAAAACCCAAAAAATTAGAATATCACATAAGTGCAATAAAAAATATAAAATTATAAAATTATATGCAAGATTTACATTCATCTAAAAAGAGAATTTTGGACACTGAGCACCAGTTCAGGAGTGTCTCATTGTGCACTGACTCCAGCCTTCTTGTGAAGCTCCTTTACTTTCTGAAAGGAATGTCAAGAAATTTTGAACTTTTTTACAATATTCGAAATTTTTTTTTATGTACCTGTAAATGCTTGTGAACCCCAACAGATAGCCTCAAGAGAAGGGTTTATCCTGTGGTCATGAGGTTGATCAGGATATGTCTCACATTCAGCAACATGTTTTCTTGACTATACACCATGGTGCTGCAACACTGTACGGTGCAACTAATTTGATTTTTAATGCAATTTCATTGATTCAATTCAGAGGAACAGTATGTTGCTGTTTTATGGGCAGTGGTGGCCAAGAGGTTAGGAACTTATTCTGGAGATCAGAAAGTCAAAGGTTAAGGTCCTGAGTGAGAGGAAGTACTAAGGTATAAATTGGTGAATCTAGGGTCACAAAACATGCATGGCCCTGTGACCTCACTGTAGGCTGATGTACTGAAAGCTGTATTCCCATTCTCCAGGCCTCAACACCTGCCCAATATTAGATATCACAAATCATTATGTTGCCTCTTCACAAGGCCAGAACGACAATCATCTCTTGACTCACATTTTTGAATCCTATCTCCTGACTTACGTTCTTAAAACCTCTATCCTTGGCAGTGACAGCTGGCTGTAACTGGTTGGCTGATTGGCCACATCAGGCCTCCTCAAAGCTTGTAGAAATTCCCTGAGGGCCAAGGACCAAGTGTACTCAGTGTTTTTTCAAGGCAATTGAAGCTCTGCGTTCCTTCGCCTGTTCCTATACTTCTCTTTGGGGATCCCCATTAGGATAGGATAGGAAACTTTTAATCTGTACTCTGTAAAATATTGCTATTATTACTTTGGCTAAAATTGTAATTGCTCTCTTTCTAATAAAATGAAAATGAGTTTAGTGACCTGACCTCTCCTCAGAGAACACTCATTATCAACATTAGTATATACATCATCTGCATAACAGCAAAATTTAAGAGTACATTAAGAAGAGAAGAGGTCCGAGGACAGATACTTGTGGGACACCACACATAACAGTAAAACAGTAGGGCCTAGTGAGGTGAAATGTTATGACCTAAGCTATTTAAGGGGTACAGCGTATACGCCAATGGAAGAGAGACAGGACAAGAAAAACAGATGATTTACAATATCAGCAGCACTTGAAACAAATAGTAGAAAAATGTTAAGAGAAACACACTCAGCAGATTAACAATGAACTTCAGGTTCACCAATCAAATATATATAGGAACCACATAGTCAGACTTCAGGGAACACTTATTTATATTTAATGTTTTTAGATACTCCAGGGTAAATGCTTCTTAATATTCTATGGTTTCTGTTCATTATTATGATTTAATGAATATTAAAAAAAAAAAATATTAAAAATACAGCTTGTTCTTGTTGTGTCCTATGACAAATACATGTATTGGTCACTTATAACTGTAGCATAACTGTGGCCTTTATAAATACTGAAAATACATTAAGTAGCCAGTGAATTGGAGAAACCCTGCTTTAAATGTCCCTCCCACCAAAATCTGTCAGAGGAAATATAGTCTCTGTGATCACACCAAGTTTACAGAATAACAAGGCAGGTTTAACTCTTTTTATCTTACAAGAAACAGAACTGTAGCAAGGGGGCAGTAAGGCAAACGATAAGTGGCCAATGAAATTTTGATTGAAACTGGCTACTGCCTTAATAAAAACTAACTCAGATTGGTGTGACATCATTTCAGCGGTTCTGAAAGTGTCTCAAGCTATGAGATATGTAATTAAAATGAGACTGTAAGTCCCTTTCCCGCTGTAAATGTCGAGCAATCATATCAAAGTTTCCCAAAAAAGAGTGTCAGTATTCCTGTCATTTTAATAATCTCTCCCACTGGAGACCTATGAATCAACATGCGGTGTAATGAATGGCTGCACAATGCTTCTGAAGTAATTCTTGAATGTTTCCCCTGGTGATGAGAAATATCACACTCTCTTCTCTATTAGTGACTTCAGGAAGAACTTATAGCTTAAAGATATAGAGATCTGTTATCATTTAAGTAGATTTGTATTTTCTTGATTTGTATTTGATTGTGTACAATAGTCCCTGTTTTTGTTTTGTGAATTTGAATGTTTGTAGAGTCGGATAAATAATTAGCATAGGCGGACGAAGTACTTAACTTCAGTACTTAAGTGAAAGTACAGAAACCACTAGTCAAATAATACTCCAATACAAGTCATACAGTCAAAGTACTGAAGTACTTGCTTTCAAAAATACTTAAGTATTAAAAGTACATATTTCACTGCATTGTTGATTTATTGCTACAACACTTACAATACCTAATGATTTCACTGCCCATACTGCACACAGCAACGGTAATATTACTTATTATTGATTTCTAATATACAGTTTGTTTTCTGCAAACATGGCAGACACTTGAAACAATAAACGTTTTGTTTCCTTTGCGTAAAATCGACTCTAAATATGGCCGTGGGTACGAACATGAAGAGTCATCGTCCATTCTCCCACCACTGTTTGGCCGTGTTCGAGAAATGCTGGCTTTGCAGTGTTACAGCAAACAGGCGTGACGTTACACGACTGGTGATTTGTGATAGGCTGTCATCAGCTTAAAAACCAATCACGTTTTAGAAAAGTGAGAAAACAAGACCACTTTCAGAACTGATGGTAACAAGTAACAAGAACCTTGATAGAAATGTAGTGAAGTCAAAAGTATGGTTTTGTCTTCCAAATGTAGTGAAGTGAAAGTTAAGTTTTCAAAAATAAGACTACTCAAGTAAAGTACAGATACTCAAAAACTGTACTTAATGTAAGTACAATATTCAAGTAAATGTACTTAGTTACTGTCCACCTCTGATGCTGAACTAAAAAAAACAAAACATGATCTAATTTGGATCATTGTCCTGTTTGAATTTCCATCGTTTGTGTGATGGGGTGTGTTCACAACGATAAATAGTCACTTTCACAAAAGGGGGGGGTGCTTTTGGAGGAAAAAGACTATTAATTTCTCAGCTAAAGAGTAGAATGTTATTCCAGTCCAACCACCACTAGCGTCAGGCAATCAGTGGTGTTTCAAAATATCAATATATAATTATAGACAAAGTTATTCTGCAACTGTACTTTCTGAATGCAATTTTAATCATGAAAATAATTTATGGTGCCCAATTACCCCCCCCCTCTCTCTTATATATATATATATCTTTGGTAAGACATTTTAAATAAATAATATTAGTGAAAAAAGATTTTGTACATTTTGTAAACACAGAATTTTTCCTTTTCCTTTTTTCCTTCGTTTTTCTGAATCCTTTGACGAATCCTAGTGATGTGGATCATGAGCTACAATCTCACATGAGGATAAAGCAACACATGAAAGAAGATGCAGTATGTGATGTTTACAGAGAATAAAGCCTAGAGATATAATATGAGGATTAGGAGTGGATTCGGGTCTTTTTTCACTGGATTACTTACTGATGCTTTACCGAATAAGAATTCAACCATCCCGTGTTATAAAACCTACAATAAAAGCATCTAAACAGCTTGTGTTCTAATGGCCAATCTAGTACAGTTCTTTATTTAACAATGCAACTCTTCTTTATTCTACTTCTTTATTTTAGTTTCCACTGTCAAATGACTTAAACTGAAAGGATCAGGTAAAACAGAAAAGAGGTTTGAACATGAGAATCAGATGCACCGTGTGGTCAGGTTGATGTTTCTGAAGCCATTTAAGTTTACAGAGAGAATTTTCCATGTTAAACAGCTGTGGACATGTTAGTTACATACAGCCAATCCAAATCCGGCTCTAAATTGGCTTTCTAGTCAAGTCAAGTCTAATTTATTTATGTAGCAACTGACATTGGCACAAAGCAGCTTTACGGAATCCAGGTCCGAGCATCTAATGAACAAGATGAGGTAAAGAAAGGAGGAACCTTGGGAGAAACCAAGGCTCAAAATGGGAACCAATCCTCCAGATAGTAAACAAGTGAACTATACTTACAGTGGTGGGTTAATGAAAGAAAATAATTTCTCAGTGACCCCAAAATGTTACCATCTTCTGCAAATCTCCAACCACTCCATCCTATTGGCAAACTACGCATATGTTGTCTTCTCATGTTGGTTCACTACAGATGGTTCCAACAGTTGTTTAAACTTCTTCATTATAGCAAATGTGTTCTGACACCATTCTATCAGCATTTAATATTTAAACCACAGTAGCTTATTGGTGAGATCTGACGGGATCAGACGGGACTACTTTTGGTTGGTTCTAACTGCTGCATACCAGGAACTCCCCAAAAGACTTGGAGGCAACCTGACTCATCTACTCATCACAAAAAGGCCCTTGTCATTGGTTTTCAGTTCCTTACACTCACCTATTTTTCCTTTTCGTTCTTCGCTTGCTGCCTAATAACACCTTACAGTTGTTTTAATATTATGGCTGTTTTGAGGAATATTCCTATTTGAATGTCTTGGTAATACTCTTAGCTTTTAACAACTTTTTTTAATGAGGATTTTAATGGAGGGAATTAAGTGAGCTCTTTTTTGACCTTTCAAAGGGAATATTTTTCTTAGAGAATTTCAGAGTCATTTAATGACCACTGCTCTGCATGAAGCCAATAATCTGCTCTTTGGCAAATGGTGCAAATATTTGCAGGCAGTAATAAGTTGTGTTTTGATGGGTAGTCTTTTTTCAGCATTTTAATAAGGCTTTGGTATGATTACTTGTGGAAGTCAGTCTACTAGGCAATAGCTTGTTCTTGCTAGAGCTTCTCCAACTCAGTATTGTGAAGAAAGCTACCTCTACCAATGAAAATGTATCTCAAGAACTGCAGTGGCCTCATCTCTGGGTATGAGCCAAACTGTTCTGTTAGGATATTAGACCAAAAATAGACACTTCACATCTACATCCTTGCAAATAAATGATAGGATATGATGGATTATTATTAAAATATATTATATTTTAAGGTATTCTCTAGAGTGATGTCCTAAAAGAACCTCTGTTCATTTCCGTTTTTGGAAATGAGATGTTATTGTACAATGGACCTTGCTCCTTCTTAGAAGATGTCCATTATAGAAATGTTCTCTTCCAAATTAAGCTTTTCCACCTGCACCGCATGAAAGAGCATGTTTCTCTAACAGGAATCCTCAAAAAGGCAATTTGACTGATGCAAAAGGTTTGTAGGGTGATAATGTGTTTTAACATCATACATTTAAAACAAATTCCCACACTGGAGATGCCAAGAGCCCATTTGAACATAAACGAAATGGAGTGGGATTCCAGCTTTGTTGTCATGGTAACCTACAGAAGCAAACACCTGTGAATAAGCAGTAGAAGGTGACAATGCTGCACGGGAAATGCTTTAATTAGAGACAGAGCAAGAGAGGCAAGAAAACAAAAGCACTCTGTTACTTCAACCTCCAATTAACATACATCATCTATCGGCCAGAATTAGCTCCCAGCTGAAGCTTAAACAGAGAGGGACAGACATGAGAGAGAAAGAGAGAGAGAGAGAGAGAGAGAGAGAGAGAGAGGGGGAGAGAGAGAGAGAGAGAGAGAGAGAGAGAGAGAGAGAGAGAGAGAGAGATTTCATTGATAAGTGCTCACTTCTCATTGTGGGTTTGTGTGCAGCCATAGATCGGGTATGCATTGTGAAGTCTTCATACACCCCCACCCCCACTGAAATTCCATCCCATAATAGGTGATCGTGAGAAAAGGAAGGACTTCCATGAACTAATTGACATCATGGCACAATGGAAATGCAGAATGTTTCTGCAGAATGTTGGTGAAAATAGAATCATGGCAACAAGCATATAAATAATGTCAACTTTAGCGTGTTAGCACTTTGTTACAATTTACATTAGCAGGTACACAGTAAAAAATCAAAAAATCATAATCAGAAAACACGGCAGGGTATATGCAGCTGTAATTACTTTATCTAAACAATTATCTACTTATTTATGTAAAGAATTATGC
>JBBIGC010061702.1:0-11007 GCA_037576955.1 Lepidarchus adonis | reverse complement strand
AATCTACTGTCTACAATATGAGTATGTGATATGAATATATATTTATAAATATAAGAAGTGTTGACAATATATATATAGTTATGAAAGTGTATGTAAGTATAGTACATATAACAATAATATGCATATACAATATGTCATTATAAATATAAGTATGAATCTATACATGTGCATAAATGGACACTCGTCCATACAATATAATAAAATAAAATAAAATAATATAATAAGGGAATAAAGTATGTTGATGATACTGACAAAGACACTGAGCTACTGTAGATAATGTAAACCAAACAAGACTTTTTAAATCACTTACAAATAATAATGGTTTAATATGTTCTGTTCTTAATTCAATTTAGGTTCGACCCTGAGTTTGTGTCCAATGCGTCGGATAAGAAGCGGCGCTACACTTTTGAGGCCCAGCCGTTTGTGTGCCGCTGGAATCTGGCACGTTTGGCAGATGCTCTGGGCTCTGAGCTGCGAGCATCCACAGCAGGTGCCATCCTGGATGAGTTTATACCCATGTACAAGAACTTTTATCTGGGCAACATGAGGAGGAAGCTGGGGCTATTGCGATGCGAGGAACCAGAAGACAAGGAGCTAGTGGAGGATTTGCTGAAGGTCATGCACAACACAGGTACTATAAAATAATATTGGCTGTTACGGGTTAGTGCTGTAATACAGAGTAGATCAGTAATAATAGAAGAAGTAACAAAGCTTCAGATTTTCAATTCCAGGTGCAGATTTCACCAACACCTTTCGTCTCCTGGGTCGTGTGCACTGCCCCTTGGTGGGGGAGAGTGATGAGGGCAACGTAGGCTCAGTGGTGGACCTGATCCTGCGGCAGTGTGGCTCACTGGAGGAGCTAAAGGTTACTAATCACCCTTGTGAGGGTAGTTGTACTGTATCTGTGCTTAAGGAAAAATAATTGAAAGAAAACAAACCCTTTGTTCATTTAGCACTTATTATTTGTAGCTACATTCATTGTGCATTGTTCTTCCTGTAGAGGCAGTAAGTGGACATATTAGTAGACTTGATCAAATGGACAATGAGTGAAGGTACAGGTGAAAGCTAAATCTGAACACACCTGGAAAAACAACATTTGATGAAAAATGTTCTATTATATACACTGAGAATACCCTCAAATATTTTCTGCATTTTATTACAGTTTCTATTTATATGGCATAACTAATGCAGAGGATTTTTACAATTATTATAGCCCCAATATGATAAATAAACAACACATTTAAAAGTTCTGTGAGGTGTTTTATTTTCTCCATTAGAAAATTATTTACTCTCTCTCTCTTTCTCTCACTCGCTCTCGTTCTCTATCTCTCTCTCTCGCTTTCTCTCTCTCTCACTCGCTCTCTTTATCTCTCTCTCTCGCGCGCGCTCTCTTGCTTTCTCTCTCTCTCTCTCTCTCTCTCTCTCTCTCTCTCTCTCTCTCTCTCTCTCAGCGCATAGCTCTGAAGGAAAAGCAGGAAAACTGGTAAGTTTACAATGTGAATTTCAATTGTTTACATTTATAGTTGAGTCAACTTTTAATCTTTTCCTGGGATTTATTTGTACTGATGTAGTAAACAGGCTGCTATAAGTGTTTAGTTGGAGTTTAGAATATTTTGACATGTATTTTTTGACACCCCTCTTTTTTTATAGTCTAATAATGATCTCATTATTATTTAAAGTCATTCCCTATACACATGGTTATTCATCAGACTTTAATTAAATATGTTCGTACATTTGGCCAGTGTGTGATAATGAAAGATAATGTCAAATCACAGGGAATACTATTTACTATTTATGTTCTCATATCTATAAATTATTATAAGCTAACTGCAATAGTCACGTTTGCCCCACCGGGCCCCCGGTAGACGGGCTCCTTCAGTAATCTGCTGGTGAATGAAAAGACGGGGCCCATGTGTCCCATTCGCGCATTATCTGGTCAACCCGAGCCATGTATGTGCAGGGAAACGTGTGTGCAGCCAAATGCTGAAGAGAGATAAAAATAAAGAGATGGTCCCTGTTTAAGACCAGGGAACTACACAGCACATGCACATGCCTCCACACCAAAGGCACAACTCGGACATGCCTGGAAACGACATATCAGCTCCCTTTACAGAAAGCCCCCAGTGAAGCTGTCATTCTCACTTCAAGCCCACACTGCCTCCCTTTACATTAACACATTTCATTGTTGTTCCATAATGCTATAGGTGTTCAAACAGAAGACTATTGTCCAGTCATGTTGGTAGAAGCAGCCATTTTACTCTGATCTGGTGATTTTTGGCACTTTTAAGATTTTTGAACATTTAAGGTTAGTGTACGAGGCTGTATTCACACATCCTGGCCCAGACCATGTTTGATTGGCAGGTTTGACTAGTATTTGACTAGAAGTCTAAATTCAAATGAGCTATATTAACGTAGTGTGAAGACATGAGTGTGCTCAGGTAAAAAAGGGTTAAGCACAATGTGAGCACAGGTGAGAGTGAAGCGGAGGCGGGGTTGTGCTGAAGTATGGTACACCTGGTGTGCCAGTAATTGGCATTTTAATAATACCTCTAGTGTCAACATTAGTTAGTACCTCGTCTGCTTATGAGCAGCTTCACTCTGGTGTAATTAGGGAGCAGTTTTGGGAACGTAAGCAAACAGCTGAAGTATTTGTTCTTCGTTTTCTTTGTAAACAACGTACACCATTGTACCATTGGATCATGGTGTATCAACAAGCGAATAGTAAGAAAACTACTTTTATATGTTTCTCTTCAGTGAGCTGGAGATGATTCTCTCAATGGCAGAAAGCAGTCCAGGCTTGTTCAACATGACAGCCAATCGGCCAGAGGTTGCCAAGCAACTAGAGAAGATTGGCAGGCTGAAGGAGCTACTGGAGACGAATCAAGAGAATCTAAAAGTCAAACAGAGAGATGACTGGCTGATATGGATAAACAGATACAGGCAAGGAAGTTACATCATCATGTCAGTAAGATCCATCCACAGCAGATGCTGCTTAAGCTTGACGTTCTCAAGTCTAGTGGAAATGCATTTGCACTTGTCCCACATATAAAATACCCTTAACCTACAGGAAACGACTGGCCCGTGAGTGGGATGGCATGAGTGATTCAACTGCTTTTGAAGAAGAGAGAGTCAGAGTTATGGACTCCACAAACCCTGTCGTTGTGCTTCGAAACTACATCGCTCAGAATGCAATCGAGTGGGCTGAGAATGGGAATTTCTCTGAGGTTAGAGGTCCTTTAAATTACGCCATTTTACAAACATACAAATCTTTCCAAAATGGAGGGCCTCAGAAGTTAACAAGTTATAGTCACTTGTAAAGGTACATAACAATGTTCTATGACATTAATGTCATAGAACTGCACACTATCTCTTGTATGAGAGGTTCCGCAATCACTTTAAAGAAAACTGTCACAATGAACAAAGATCTCTCACATTCAACTCTTAGTCCCTTATCATCCACCCCACCTACATAGATCATAAGGTGCAGCTTTTTGCTGGTTCCTCATGTTGCATATGTCACAGCAGGGGGCAGAGCTTTCTCTTATAAAGCCCCACAGTTATGGAATAATCTTCCAAATACTTTTCGGGACTCAAACACAATCTCAATATTTAAGTCCAGGCTAAAACATATTTGTTTAGTCAAGCTTTCTGTTAGTTCTAGATAACCGGCAGATCCAGAGGGTTTTCTGGTGTTGAGTTTTCTGGTAAGTTGGGTGTTTTCAATTCAATTCAGTTTTCTTTATATAGCGCTTTTTACAACAGACGTTGTCACAAATCAGCTTTACAAGGTCTGGGTTCGAGCCCCTAATGAGCCAAGGCCACGGAGGCGAGAAACACTCCCTGAACTGAGGAAGAAACCTTGGGGGGAACCAAAGCTCAGTAGGGGAACCCATCCTCTGATCGACACCAGTGTTGATGCTCCTGTTTTTACACAACTCCTGTTAAATCTCCATGTGTGGATTATGTAAATAGCCTAGTTTAAACAATGGTCAGAGTTCATTTAAAATATTCACAAAATTTGTGTGCGTTTGTGACCTGTGACTGTGCATCATTGAGAGTCTTTTTATTTTTGTTGTTCAATAAAGGCAGGATACACAAGTGTTTTTTTTTTTTTACCTAAGAGAGTATCAATATAATCGTTAGCAGCACCCGTTTTGGCCAAACATTAAAATTCCAAACGTGTTTGGACAAAAACATATAAACCATGTCAGGTTCAGCCACTGCTTTGTCAGAGGTGGATTGGGTTCGGACAAAAAAAAGAGCCCCAAACAGCACTCTAGTTTGGATGATGTTACCCGCCAGTCTGACGCGTTCACTTAGGTTTGTTAATGGTTGAATGGTTGGCTGCCTTGTGTCCCAGGATGCCCTGATGTCTGTGCTGCCTCCTGGCTCTCCCCTTTAGCTGTGCTGTCATAGAGAGTCTTGCAAGAGCTCCCGCACTCAGATCACAATGTTTGCCATTCTTAATCACCTGCAACACTGTGCATCTCTAACAGTCTCTCTCTCTGTGATCCTGTTCCACTCTGCTGCCCGGATCATGTTAATGCTGACCAATCCTGACATGATGTACTACCTCACGCCTACTGAGGAGCCCATTTGAACAGAACCACTTACCTGATCTTAACTCAAAAGCCCAGCTCTACACAAGGAACTGCAGACACCTTTTCAAACTGAAATCATTGCTACTTTTAGTTGTTATTTATTCATTTTACATTCTCTGTCTGTTAAATTCAATCTCTAGTGTTGACCAGAGGAGGATTCCCCTTCTGCCCTTGGTTCCTCCTACAGTTTAGGTTTTTTTCCTTACCTGTGTCACTTTTGGCTCATTAGGGGCTCAGTCCAGGATACTATAAATTCTGTAAAGCTGCTCTGTGACATCAGTTGTAAAAAAGCGCTATACAAATCAAATTCACTTGACTTGGCACTTAATATTGACCAGCCTTTTTAGTTTCGTGTGTATTAATTTAATATTTTTAGTGTGTACTCATCTACAGGGATATGTTTAGTGTTCAGTAAAGTGCTGTAGGATTAATATCGCTATGATTGTGTAATGTTTATTCATTGCGTGTAATACATCACTTTTTATGTTAGGAGATGGAGTCTAACAGAGCAACTAAAGGGAAAGAGACAATCCTGTTTTGATTTCAGGTTCAGCAACTTCTCAAAGTTCTAGAGAAGCCATACTCTGTCCAGCCAGATCTGAAGCAGTCCATCTGGCCAGGAAAGAAAGGATCATGTGATGCCAGAGGCTCTATGAGGCAAAATATGGATGGTAGGCAGAAGAATGACCCAGCTGACTTTGGCTGTCTTCCTTATAACAGCAAGCCACCAGAATGGGCAAGAGAAATCATTGTCACATGATCATCCTAAGGCCTGCCTGATGAATACTGCACCTCAGAGAGTGAGTGAGCATGGGTGGGGGAAGTATCCATCTGTCTTATTTCCCTCTGACTCTGGAAAAGGTGAGTTAGTATTCAGGGAGGCTCAGTAGCACAGGACATTCCAATCCTAAAATCAGACAATGCACAGATTCAGAGACAAGTGAACTGGAGATAATTCAGTATCACTGAGCTAAAAATGAACAAAACCTACTTTCTAAAAAACATACCCTTTCATATTAATTCCTGTTTATCAGAATCAGAATCAGAATCAGAAAAACTTTATTGTTAAGGAAATTGCTTATGTAGCGACTGCAACATAGAGACAGTGACAAAAAAAAAATAAAAAAAATAAACAATGAATGTATTTCATTTTAGAAATTAAGTAGAAATGCCAAATAATAACGCCAATCAGGTTACAGGTTTTCTGAATTCTTCCCATCTTCAGGGTCCGCTGTGCATTGATTTGATTGTGGATGAAGACTCAGGCGTCCAGTCTTACAAAGACATGTCTAGGTTTGATAAAGGAATGTCCTGTCTACACTCGCACACACACATACACACACAAATATATATGTTATACATACAGTACCCTGTATTTGTAACATTTGCTGGGGTTGGTAGAAATAATCGCAGACCAGGATAAGATAAGATAAGATAAGATAATATAATCCTTTATTGTCCCACAAGTGGGAAATTTCACATTATTACAGCAGCAGGACAGCAAACAGAGTACTAAGAAAAACAATAAGTAAGAAGTAACTTTAAGAAGTTACAGGTAAATAAAGTAAGGAAATAAAGCAAAAATAAAACAAAATAATATAAAAATACAAAAAATATAAAAAGTATCTACACAAATAAACAAGGACAAGTAAAAAAACAATAGTAATAAATAAAATAAAACACGAGAATTATGATTTTTCACAAGTGTTTAACTTGTAACTGTAATTTTTCTCTTTGTCTAATAAAATCTTTGAAATCAGTTTGGCGACCTGACCTCTTCCTGAAAGGACTCGACACGATGTTTCAATTATCTCGATGTATTAAAACCACCAGGGTGTAATGTTGTAACTGAACACTATTTCAGACACAAAAGCATAAAATGCTTCACTTCTTCACTGCACAAGAACCTCTTCCCCTGCACCTCTTCCCCTGCACTCACAAAGGCTCCTAGTTGAGTTGCAATGTTCCCGGGTGTGTGCTCTTGGAACTGCCATTCATTCATTATTGAACATTTCCTTCAGGATGAAACAAGACCCCGGTAAAACTGTAAACTGTGCACAATAACAAACAACAGTTTTGAGACAGTGTGCTACCAAATCACAGCTAACTTGTGCCATGTTGCACTTAGTCAAGTACATTTTATTATAGTTCTTTTTACAACTGATATTATGACAAAACAGCTTTACAAAATCTGGGTCTGAGCCCTAAACGAGCAAGCTGAGGGTGACGGAGGTAAGGAAAACTCTCTACCTGGAGATTTAACCTTAGGAGGAACCATGACTTAGAAGTCATGATACCTGTCCTCCTCTGGTCAACACCAAAGACGGGACATATTTATATATATAACCGGGCGGCATAGTCTGCATAACCAACCAACTAATAAAAAGTTACATTAAAATATCAATAATAAAATGGTCAAATAAATACAACATCTTTCTCAGTTTGAAATTTTAATAGAACTTTTTGTGTTTGGCGCGAACAAAAACCGAGACAGACCAGCAGGAAAAGACAACAGCCAATCACATTAGCGATGTGTGAGTAAGAGGTCCACCCCCCGAACGCGCACCGTGTCTCCACCAATCATATTAGCGATGTGTGAGTAAGAGGTCCACCCCCCGAACGCGCATCTTGTCTCCACCAATCACATCTGTAATGTGTGAGTAAGAGGTCCACCCCCCGAACGCGCATCGTGTCTCCACCAATCACATCTGTGATGTATGAGTAAGAGGCCCACCCCCCGAACGCGCATCGTGTCTCCACCAATCACATCTGTGATGTGTGAGTGAGACGCCCACCCCCCGAGGGCGCATCGTGTCGCATTGTTGAGGACAATAATTATTTACATATTTACTTTTAATGTACATTTTATTTTTTTACTTAGTTTATTCGTTTATTTTCATTTTCATTCACTTTAAAGAAGCGACTCCTATCGTTCATTTTAAAGAATCGACTTTTCGTTCACTTTAATAGCCGTTTCGTTTGCGACCAACACATCACTTTACTTTGTAGGTCTTTACCTTTTTTTTTTTTTTTTTTTTTACCTTTTTGTTCGCCAGCAAAGTGTTTTTTTCTCATGTTGACAGGTTTTGCTTGTAGGCTTTTATCATTTATCGTAAATAAGAGCGGGACAGAGACGCCAGTTTCTCTCTCTCTGGGGTTTAATGGTGGTTTGCAACCAACTGAATTGACTTACTGCCACCTAGGGGCTACAAATTATTTTTTTTCCCAAAAATAAAACGCTCTTCTGACTAAGATCATCAATAAAAGAAAATTATTTTTTGTGCGGCCCGTTGTTTGGTTAACATTGCTGTAGAGTATGAATCACAGAATGGCCGTGTTGGAGTAAAAAGCGTGGTCTGTGTTACTATTGGCTCTGCCTGATAAACAGCCCGTGGTGACTTCACTTAACTCTGCTTTTAGACCGAGGCCTTTGAGGCTCCACATTCCAGAAAAGTGAGAGAAGCAGCAGGAAAGAGAGATTCTCAGAGAAAGCGTGTCACTAAAGAAGCTGTAAACAGGTGAGTCACTTCCAGACATATATCACTGAACTTTGTAACACACGGTTGTGTATGTAGCTGATATAAACAGGCCTGGGGTTTAGAACTGCACTCTGGAGCTTAAGTAGGAGGAGTGGTCACTGCTAACACAATGTCTACTTTTGTGGAGTCATTGACACGACAGAATACAGGAGATACAGGAGTCTTACATGGTGAGTACACATCTCTAAATTATAAAGTATTACACTATTAAAAATAAAATAATCAAAATAAATGTAATGTACTGTAAAGTAAAATAATATAACTAAGTTATTTTATGTAATCGTATGCATGCAAATGGAAAGTGATTAGGAAACAATAAGGACTTCATCTTCTGTAAGTTCTCTCTTAAGATGCAGAAATAAAAATTGTGTTCTTTGAATGTGAATTCTTTTCATTATTAACTGACAGTTAAAGGCACACAGGCCCAGAATACAGGCTTACAATGACTAAAAAGGTTTTGCAAAAAACTAGTGTTTAGACCATTAAGTAGTGTATTCATAACCATTAAATTTCGGGATATTTTGTGAGGAAGCTGTTCTAGGCGTCAGGTGTCCGGTTACTGTTCCCACCTCTGTGGACTCTTCTGGGTTTAAAATGTTACACTTTCAGCCATTCAAACATGGCAAACTCTTTAAATCATTTCTGGAAATTCATATTGTTAGATATGTGACTGTTTCATGCCATTTATATTTTATCATTGACTCCAAGATATGAAATTGTGAAATCATAAGGTATTTGCCAATTCTACATTGTACAACACAACAGATAAAATCTCCTTCCTCTTTTATTACAGAAGATCGACGCAATGAGGATGATGACGGGCTGTGTTGGGTTGCTCTTGCTGTCGTTATGCGTGGTCTTTGCAAAGGTTAGCTGAATATTAGAATAAACCTTTAAAGAAAAGGTGACAGTGAAGTTTGGACTGATTGATAGTATTGTGGCGGAGCTGGGGATTGGTCGGCCCGGGCGCCATGCTGAACTCATTGGCATACAGACAGAGACTGTGGATGGCTGTGGGGTTTATTGTGTTCTTTGGGTGTGTTGTGTTGGGTAATGTGTTTATTAGAGTGTGGGACTCATTTTGGGAGGTTTTGGGGGTTGTTTACTCCAGTCCAGGTTCCATCATTTCTCACGCCTCACTACAGTATGTATTACATGACAAGCAAAACTTTGATGTAATAATGTAATGTAGGAGACAAAAGCTGAATACAGGTTCACTTTCTGCATCCTTCTAATCAGAACACCCTTTGATAATATAATGGTGTAGAATTTCCAGATCCATGGCTTAGCTGTTGGAATTTACACGTCTCATCAACTGCTAATGATGATGAAATCCAAATCTGGAAAATGGATTCAAGGATTTCGATGACCTACACTGGAGTAATCCCCAGGTTTCAAAATGGCTTCAAAACTGAAATTATGTTTGGCCATTTATTTATGCACTAAAGGGGAACTACCATTGAGAAATAATTTAATTATAATAAGCTGTTTATATTTGTCAAATGTTCAATATCTGAATTTTCATTCTTTAGGAGCAACATCAAAAGAAGCGCGCATTGGATGTGAAAGGTAAGTCTCTCTCAGTTGTAAAAATTATCTAACGTTTTAAAATGGTCTCCTCTTTTCTGCTCCTGAATCCCCAGCTCCTATCAGCAGTTTAGCTTTGGCAGAAATGTCATATGGCACCTGGTGATCTGTTGTGTTGAACCTATAAACGAAGCTATAGTGTCGATATACTATATGGCACATCTTCAGAACTGGAGCTGGTTCAAAAGTTCAGTACATAAGAAGGGTCTGTAGCAGTGTTCACACAGCTGATGGAGTCACGTCCATCATGCACTGGATTATGATTTCTGGATCAGCTAACATCAATGTGCTTGCCTACACAATGTGTTCCTCATCCCCTATAAAGACCTTCATACAGATGTTGAAGTGTAGCAACGTTGTACACTACTCTTGACCTGGAGGATACTTGGTCACCTCAAGATGGCCGTTAAGATAGTAGAAAGCAGAACCACTCCGGGCATGTGTAAGCACTGAACAGGCAGGAAATTTACAGAAGTGGCTGCTCATGCTGAATGTGTATAGTACTGTTGGTTAATATCAGAATACAGCTAGCTCTCTGTGCTTCTGAAAATGTCAACAGTCCTCTTTTTTTTTTTTTTTTTTTTTTTAAAAAGGTAGCTTTAGCTCAGCGCTAACTCGCTCTCTGCCTTTCAGAAAATGTCAACAATCTCATTGTTTTGAAAAAAGGTAGCTTTAGCTACCGCTAGCTCTCTCTGTTCTCTCAGAAATTTCAGCAAAGTTTATTTTGAAAATATTAGCTTAGCTACAGCTAGCTAGTTAGGCCTCTGAAATGCATGAGTCATGAATTCACATTCTTTCTGTATTACACTACATACCAAATATTCTTTACTGCACTGGACTGTAACATAATAAGTTGAGGAAACACTGACTGAATGTGTCCAGTAATTACAGTCTTGTTCAATTATTGTGAAAACATGTAGCAATATTTTATTGTTATCATGATCAACTTTGTCATTTTACATCTTTATTTTGTAGTCTTCTATTCTTATGAACTTCCTACACAACCTGCCATTGTAAAGATGCTCTGACCCAATCACAACTTGGTCTTTTGGTCAATGTGAATCCGATCCTTACACTCACCGATTTTTTTTAGTGTTTCCAACTAGAGTTCTGATTGGGCCATTTTTTTCTGTCCGAACCCGACCCAAACCTGACAGAGCAGTGATCGAGCCTGACCCAAACCTGACAGAGCAGTGATCGAGCCTGACCCAAACCTGACAGAGCAGTGATCGAGCCTGACCCAAACCCGACAGAGCAGTGATCGAGCCTGACCCAAACCC
>JBBIGC010061692.1:0-11007 GCA_037576955.1 Lepidarchus adonis | reverse complement strand
ACACACACACACACACACACACACACATACACACACACACACACACACACACACACACACACACACACAAACACACAAACACACACACACACAATATGGCGGTCTTTGTCCTTCAAGCTACATACTGTATGTGCACATTTGTTTTAGGTGTGGTTTCTTTAAGGAAAGCAGTTAAAAACACTCCATGTCTAAAAAGAAACTCATTATCCGTTTATCTTATCGTTCAGTTGTTCCCAGTGTTATCACAGACTGCCAGGATGCTGAACAGTAGACATTCTCCGCTGTAAAGAAGATATTCTTACATAACAGAAAACCCCGGCGTCTAAATTTACCTCACAATCTCATCATTTTATTATGATTACTTGCATATTGCATTAATAATTATACATCAGAATACTACAAACCACACATTACAAGGTATTTTCACATTGTGCTCATTACCTTCCTGTTGGTGAGGGGGTCAGTAAGAGGTAATAATAATAATAATAATAATAATAATAATAATAATAATAATAATAATAATAATAATTAAAAAAATATTCATATGTTATTATCACTGAAATTATCTCTAAATTTGAGAATGGGACCATTTAATTCTCAGGCCACATCTATTTAAGGTCTGATTCTGTCTAAGGTTTGAAACATAGCCCCAGCAGTATTATAGCATTTTATACACAAGTCTGCAACAAAATGTGTTCTGAGTACTGTACTGACAAAAAAGTGCTTCCAAATGTTCAAACAGTAGTGTATCATATTCCCCCAATGATAGGCCGCCTCATTCTATAAGCAGAAAATGCTCATTTATGTTTTAAAAATTTAAGATAAGCCACAGATAATAATGTTATTAGCCACAGCATTACTGAATTTACAGACCTGATGTAAAAGCTAATCTGACCCCTGGAGACCTTTGCAGCTCTATACCAGAAGACATTTGACCCTAGTTGAGCATAAACAATTAAACTACTAAGTAACCTTTTTCAGAGGTTGTATTATATACTGTAACAAAGGGCTGAAAAGTTCTGGCTGGATGCAGCAGCGCCAATTAAGCCAATTAACTGTTCATTGCTGCAGTAAACAGTACATTTAAATTCAACTAATCATTTGGGGATGTTATCTTTTTGTACTGAATTAAACTTTTGTGTTTGCATGTTTTTAGATAGGCCGCCCCATTTAATCAAACTGCCCCCAATACCAGCTTTGCAAAATCAATGTTTAAACCGCAGCCTATCATTGGCAAAATATGGTAAAGTACATTAAAAAAAAAGTATAGTCATTAATAATAAGTTGCTGTAAGGTCTTAATCATAAAAAGTGTATTTTGTGTTTTGTCTTATTTATCCACCCATTTTTGATCAGTGATACTTAGACTTCAACAAACCACATGAAACTTAGTAAACTTAGTGTTCAGCCCCAGCGAAGGGTTAGGATTCTTCAAGGTGGGTGTGTCCTTTCCTGGTAGCCACCCCCTGTTGTTGGGTAAGTACAAATAATTGTCTAACAATTGCCAAAAATAATGACATTTTAATGGCCAGTTGGCCTCTAGAAGGCCCATAACCCTAGCAGATTACCACTGATTTATGGAATAGCGCCACCTAGTGTATAATGCCAATGCAAAAATCCTACGCTTCACGTGCCAGTGCCTTGAGAAGACAGTTCATATATTTTGACACATTGCATCCCTGAAAATATGTGTGTGAAATTCATAAAAATGTACTTTCTAGGGAACGCTGCAACTGAAACATTTCGAGATCAATGTTGCCGTTAATTATGCACTGAGATGCACAGATTGCCCCAATGATTTGTGAGTGAAAATATTTGATCTCATACAGTGAAAACAAAGAACGCTCCCAAGTCATCACCTGTAAACTGTACAGGTTAGAAAAGTGTACAGTGTATATACGAGTGGAACTATGGATCTTGAAGTTAGATTTAGGGTTTAGATCAGTTTTATCTTTACAGCGTTTAATCAGCACACAAGGGAAGTTCATTGCCCTCAAAATAGCAACTGAACACAAGCAGAACAGAGTATGGATTAGAAGTATTGCTAATAATGATGACTGCTGTTTGAATTGTGTTATGTTGCGTTGCTTTCAGAAAAGGTGTTCCCATGGAAACGTTAATGTATGTGGTTGTAAAAGAATTGTATGAAAGATTACAATTTTTTTATTATTATATATTTTATTTGATTATTTAATTATTTATGTATTGATGTATTGGATAACTAATTTATATTTGTGTTTATTTATTGATTTACTTATTTGATTGATAGATTGTTTGTTTATTAGGTTTGTGTGTGTGTGTGTGTGTGTGTGTGTGTGTGTGTGTGTTGATTGGTTGGTTAGTTAGTTAGTTAGTTAGTTAGTTAGTTAGTTAGTTAGTTAGTTAGTTAGTTAGTTAGTTAGTTAGTTAGTTAGATTAAATCAACTTTTGGTCAGTGATGAACTCTGGTGTTTGGGACGGACTTGCAATCTGCCCAATCTGTTTCTCCAACTTTTGAGCACTGGGATAGGCTCCAGCATCCGCTTGCATCCCTGGTTAGGATAAGCAGCTTACAAAATGAACGTTTGTGCTCAAAAGCTGAAAGTACTCAAGAAAAGTCAACTTTTTCACATTTGAGTTTGTTTATTAAGCAATTATGGGATGGCCAGATCCACTTTCAGTTCACCTCTGTAAACAGTGCCATTGTTGTCATGTTGTAAATAAATGAAGGATAATGACAATGATACCCTTTATTATTCAGACATTATATATAACAGCACAACTGAATACACTGTTACTTCACTTCCTGTATTTAAAAAAAACATGCAGAAGTAGCCTTTAAAACTGGGGTAATAGATAATAATGTAGTGGTTATTATTTGAAATTGGTTCCTGACTCATATTACGTTCATGTGGTAGATGATTTACCCAAGTCTATTTATGATGAGTCATTATAGCTTAGCATTCAATCATATTCATATCTTATCTGAAGGAACCTCATCAAGAACTCTGAGATCAGCCTATGACCACATTGAGAACACAATACTCTCCATCAACACATTTTATCTTCTGTGTATGGAGACATAACCACGAACAGAATAGGCTGATGAGTCCTTTTCAGAACCTTGCCTGTCATACAGAGTAAGAGGAGTTATAGCAATGACGCACAGTCAGACATTTAAACTTTATTGAAAGAGAAATTTAGTGCTAGACATGCTCTGAAGTCATGGAAATATGACCCCTCATTCAGCAAGCTGTCTCAAACTACACTTGTGTATAAGTGCTTCCATCTGCTGGTTGTAAAGAGAACAGGGTTGACAGCAACTCACTTTTTCCAGGACATTGCAGCTGTCCCACTAATGTGATATTATCAGGGCTTCAATCTGCTTAATGCACCAGGTGGGGCTCACACAAGATGAGTGAAAAGAAACAGCTACAGAATTCTATACTCATTTATATCAGAAACATGTAAACTATGAAAGCAGCTTGTACTCAACAAAAAATCAAACAAATTCACTGCTTTTTGTCATTAAAGTTCTTGCTAAAAAAATCTGAAAAATTATGGCATTTATTTTTTTATCATTCTTGAACAAAACATGGAAACACAAACTAAATTACTGGTGAAATGGGGATGTTACAGCAGAATATACCTAGAAAAACTGAGGTGAATTAATTGATGCAATGTCATGAAAATAAATTAATCTACATAACATAACAGTCACAATAAATCAACTACGGTCAACTACTAGTGTCATAATGTTCAGTAACTGGTACTGGGTTCTTTCTGTTGGTTTGGCATTTGATTCTTGTGCTGTGACCTGGTTCTGTTCATGTCTAGAATAATGACAGTTATTGTGTATCAGATGATTTGTGCATGTAATTACTGTACAAGCACATAAGCAAGGTCCTGCATAGAAGCCTAGCTCCATGTATTATATTAGATGCATTATGTATATTATAAAACAATATGCAGTATGACAATATAAAAATCAAAAAACTTACTTTAGAATATAATGCAAAGTCCTGTATAATAATCAATAGAAATACTTGAAATAACACAATTGCTGTTTGTGTACAATATAAAGTGACTGAAGCAGCAGTGAGCAGCTCTGTAAGACGGGACACTGCTCTGTAAGTCTGATCGCGCCGTTGTGTGCTTTCTTCATGAGCATGCGTGTGCGTCTGAAAAAAAGCTCACGCGTGCTCCTTATAAATAAAGCTTACGCATGTTCGTGAAAAAAGCTCGCATGTGCCCGTGAAAAAAGCTTGTATCATAGGGAACACTGGAATTTATCATAAGAGAACGCTTGAATTTATTTATATAAACCACTGGAATTTATCATGGGGAACACTGGAATTTATCATAGGGAACACTGGAATTTATCATGGGAACACTGGAATTTATCATGGGAACACTGGAATTTATCATAGGGAACACTGGACTTTATCATAGGGAACAATTGAATTTATCATAGGGAACACTGGAATTTATCATGGGAACACTGGAATTTATCATGGGAACACTGGAATTTATAATGGGAAATTCATTCATTCATACATGGGAAACATTTCATCATTAATTGTTAACAAACAATCTGCTGAAATACTTTTCACAACAGCAGACTTACGTCATTAAAATCCGCCGTCGCATAATTACAGTGCGTAGAATAGTACAGCAGTAGGATTCTTTCTGATCCGCTTTTTTAAAGTTGTTGTGAATTGTCCTTCCTTCATCTCGTGACGTTTGCCATCGCAGCCAAGGAAATTTGTTAGGAAAGTACACAGTACGTAATATAGTCTGCTCGAGTGCAGCTCTTGTGAATTGTCTTACAGTGTTTGCCTACATCTCCCAGAAGTCTCTGCGGAACCACCAAGGTGGCATGACGTCCCCGCCGGGCACGTAAACAAGCAACGGGAAACAGGGAATACCGCGCTAAACTGTATAGAAGAGGTTAGTATTGATGATGTATTAATTGTAACTTTGATCGTGTGGGTTATTGGCAAACTTTGTCTCATATATTTTCTGTATTAAATCACCGAACAATTGAGGTGGTTGCTCATTTGTAGCGTAATCCTCGGAATTGGTGGCTAATGCTAGCAGGTTAGCCACTGTTAGCTAGCAGAAATACCTAAAAGTTAACTTACTCTAAAACCTTGTTTGGTGTAGACTTAAAAAACACAGAGCTTCAACTCAAGCTGCTATGTGCTCAGATGCTGTATGTTATGCTAATATTAACTTGGGTCAAATCTAAGAACTCATCAATAAATAATAAGAGCTAACATTAGCTGAGAAAAGTGGCTAACAGTAGCTGGTTGTCTTCGCTTGTGGTTGATAACGTGCACGAAATATTGTTTGGACCAGTGCTGCTATATTATAGCTACAGTTAATAAGATCAGAAGAGGATTAATAAAATAACTGTTCTTATAAAGTGAGTGAGTGATGAGCTGAGTTGTGGGTAACCAGCCAGTAGTGACAGATGGTGGTATTGACAGGTGCACATTTAAAGCAGTGGTTCTGAACTTTGGTGTTGAAGCCTTTATAAGTTGAATGGATTTGCCATATATTATATATCAGGCATGTTTTTAAAGTTAACCATGACAAAGGTTTTTGACGTTTTTGCAACAACTATTTTTTTAAACAAAACATGCAAATCCCATTTCTGTTAAAGGTGAAAACAAAGAATTCATGGTTTACTGATTCTCTTGAACTTGTATTTGACTGACAAATCTACAATAAGATTTCCTTGTTTTTCACTGAACAGTTTTTAATGTGTTTTACAAACATAGGAAAGTAGATTGTGATGCCAGCAACCTACTCAACAGTAGTGGGCTCAGAAGCTGTTGTGTTAAATCAACAGTTTAATCATTTGAGAGGTGGAGTACTAACTGTTGCCCATATACAGTGGGGCAAAAAAGTATTTAGTGCAAGTTCTCCCACTTAAAAAGATGAGCGAGGCCTGAGAAAAAAAAATCCAGAAAATCACAGTGTCTGATTTTTAAAGAATTATTTTTTACAAATTATGGTGGAAAATAAGTATTAGTCAATAACCAGAGGTCATGTCAATACTTTGTTATATAGCCTTTGTTGGCAATTACAGAGGTCTTCTCAAGGTTTTCACACACTGTTGCTGGTATTTTGGCCCATTCCTCCATGCAGATCTCCTCTAGAGCAGTGATGTTTTGGGGCTGTCGCTGGGCAACACAGACTCAACTCCCTCCAAAAGTTTTCTACATGGTTGAGATCTGGAGACTGGCTAGGCTCCAGGACCTTGAAATGCTTCTTACGAAGCCACTCCTTTGTTACCCAGGTGGTGTAATGTTTAATTGTCACAGAAAAACAGCCCCGAAGCATGATGTTTTCACCCCCATGCTTCACAGTAGGTATGGTGTTCTTTAGATGCAACTCAGCATTCATCTTTTGGTTTCATCTGACCATATGACATTCTCCCAATCCTCTTCTGGATCATCCAAATACTCTCGAGCAAACTTCAGATGGGCCTGGACATGTCCTGGCTTAAGCAGGGGCACACGACTGGCACTGCAGGATTTGAGTCCCTGGTGGCATAGTGTGTTACTGATGGTAGCATTTGTTACTTTGGTCCCAGCTCTCTGCAGGTCATTCACTTGGTCCCCCTATGTAGTTCTGGGATTTTTGCTCACTGTTCTTGTGATCATTTTGACCCCACAGGGTGAGATCTTGCATGGAGCCCCAGATCGAGGGAGATTATCAGACGTCTTGTAGGTCTTCCATTTTCTAATAATTGTTCCCACATTTGATTTCTTCACACCTATTGTAGATTCAGTCTTCCCAGCCTGGTGCAGGTCTACAATTTTGTTTCTGTTGTCCTTTGACAGCTCTCTGGTCTTGGCCATAGTGGAGTTTGAATTGTGACTGTTTGAGGTTGAGGACAGGTGTCTTTTATACTGATAAGTTCAAACAGGTGCCATTAATACAGGTGACGAGTGGAGGATACAAGAGCTTCTAAAAGAAGAAGTTACAGGACTGTGAAAGCCAGAAATCTTGCTTGTTTGTAGGTGACCAAATACTTATTTTCCACCATAATTTGCAAATAAATTCTTAAAAATCAGACAATGTGATTTCTGGATTTTTTTTCTCATTTTGTCTCTCATAGTTAAGGTAAAGCTATGATATAAATTAAGTGGGAGAACTTGGTTGCTGACTAAATACTTTTTTGCCCCATTGTATAGCGTTTGCTGAACTGTCCTCAACAATAATTTTGATCAGACAACAGCTTAACGCTCTGTAATTTGTCTTCTATACCTAGACTTAAGGCTAACTGGCAGTAGCGGAAGGTGTGTTTCATGGGGAGCAATGCATTGTGGACTATGTAGTGCCTGGTGCGGGACAAAAGGTGGAAAGAGTTGTTTTCTGGGAATTGTAGTTCAGTTGGTAGCGTGATGCTACCGCAACTTGCCAAGTGACAAGGGGGAAAAGAAGTGAAGCCTTGAATCTGAAGAAGCCGTTTCCCCGTGCTTCCAACCACGGCTACAAAGCAAATACAGTAAAGTTAACAATAGCATTTCTGTCACTTATGTAAATTAATAACACATCCATGTGTTTCTGTGATGTATCACTATGTCATTGTCATGCGATATATCGATTGTCACATAATTACTGTGTCGTGATATTATTGTTATCATAGGCCACGTATCACATATCATATATCGTATCATGAGATACACTGCGTTTTCCACCCCTATTTGACAGGTTCAAGACATCTTTTTTGTATGAGTGGTTTTATAGGACACACTGGAAATGTATAGATAATTTAAATGAAGTTATTAAAATAATAGGTTGCAAATACCAAGGCTGATTTTTTTTTTTTGCATGAATGATGTACTATTCAAACTTCTGAAGATTTATATTTTATTTGGTATGATCTGATCATCTGATCATTTGCAAAAGTCCCTCTAAAATCAAGGGTATTCATAATAGATATGGGACAGAAAATAGTGTAGCTGGATTCTTCTCTTAGGAAAAAAAAGTCGAAAGGCAAGATGGCTACAGGGATTTTGAGAGATGAAGCGCAGTGCGCTCCCAAGGCAAAAAACTGTAATAATATTGCATCATGCGCCAAATACCGTGGTAGTATTATAACTTTGCCTCAATTGCCATTTTAATAGGGAATTAATGGGGAACTGCCCCCCCCTCTTCTGCAGTTACAGCTATTATTTTTCTTGGGTGCAATAAGTACTTGAACATTGCTGTGAGGATTTTGATTAGAGTAATTCTGGATCACAAATGCCACAAATGCTTATCACAAATATATTGGACCTCCTTCCTTTCACAGAATGTATTTCCAATGTTTAGGGGCTAAGTTCCCCTCAAACTGATACAGAATACCACAGTATTTTTATATTTTGTGCTTTTGTGTGGAGATAAAAAAAACTGTGTGTACTTGACAATCTGGTCGACATGTGGGCACACTTTCCTGTAGCTGTTTGTATGTACTACAGTGTGTCTACTAACACTTAGACATTTACCTTGTTTGTTGTATCTTCCAGCTTATTTTATGCAAAGGGTCTCTTCATTCAAATATCGAATAATAAGCTAGAACATAAATACACAATTGCAATGATGAGTTCAGCTATGGTCCAGTATGTCTTTTAAAGAGTGTCCTGCTTTCCTGCTTTTGTCACGCCAGGTTTAGGTTCATATAAGCAAAATGAGAAAAGTAGAATATAGCTGATTAGACGTTCTGAAGACTTGTTACCAGTATCATATGACGCACAACATGAGTGTTTCCAAAACACGTTGGTCACCTTGCCATGTTCAACGAGGAGCATTAGCAAACAGGGACTGACCTTGTTTTATAGACCTAAAGGGAAGAAATATTTGGGATATTTGATGAAATTTTGCACAGCATCATTCATCAGCCAACAAGCTTTGTAGTTTAAAGCTAGCATCACTGCTTAAAAAGGTGGTGATTTACACGCCATGGATTTGGGACGATTTGAATTAAATAAATCATTGAATAGAGTAGTGCTGTGCAATTTAACGATTTTCATCTTTATTGTGATAAATTGTGGCTACAATATGATTTTCTGAGCATTTTGTTATATCGTCAGTACTGTTACCATTTCATTTCAGAGAGATCATCATTGTACTCAGTGTGCATGTATTTTATTTAAATATGTACTTACTGTTTTTTTATCATTTGTTCCATCTTAAAAGAAGACAGAAAAATACATTTAGTTGCATGTCATGTATTGAAAAAATGAAAAATATCATGATTTTTTTTCCTTTTTCCTCACCAGAAAACAGGCCAACCAAGTTTAGCACATCTGTATACAATTTTGAGAATGTACACCTCCCCATGTTTCCTGATTCAAAAACATTGCAAACTTCTGATTGTTTAAATACAGCTTTACACCCATGAAGATAATGTGTATTTTCTTGTTTTTTTTCCTCATTACAGGGTATGGAGAGGTGATCTGCCATCAAAGTGCAACTAATAGCAGGGCATCGCGCTGTGTGGAGACAGTAGCAGAGCAGGAGCAAGATGACTGAGTGCTTCCTGCCGCCCAGTAGCAGCCCAGTGGAGCAGCGGCGTGCAGAGCACCCAGGAGGTGTGCCCCGCACCCCCAGCTCCGAGGAGATCAGCCCCACCAAGTTTCCAGGGCTGTACCGCACTGGCGAACCCTCACCACCCCACGATGGACACCACCACGAACCTCCTGATGCTGCTTCTGACGATGACAAGGAGCACAACAAGAAGAAGAACAAGTTCAAGAAGAAGGAGAAACGCAGTAAGTTTGACGCCTCTACATGTATTTGGTTTACTTTGTAGTTTAACCCTTAGAAAGTCACAGGAGCAATAAGAGCATGGTGTACTCTTAACTCACTGAAACACGGTTATAAACTTTCAGGGTTTAGAATGTGTGTCTGTAGGTTGAGGATGTTACTTTACAGTTTCAATGGAATGAATTTGCAGATTGTAACCAATATAGGATGTAAATCAAATGTAATTAATTACATAACTTGTAGTATAAATAAATAACTCTCCCCACACACACACACACACACATATACACACACACACACACACACACACACACACACACACACCCTCAAGCACCCAGATTCCCCCAAAGGGTTCTCAGCTTGGCCTATTTTGAAGCTCTCATTCGTTCCGGCCGGCAGTGCACCATTTCACATCAGCTCAGTGTGAATGACCCGATGTTTACAGGTTTTAGTTTTCATTCCTCCGAATGGATTTGTTTTCTTGATTCATGTTTGTCTTATGTGTGTGTGTGTGTGTATATATATTTTCTTTTATTAGCTAATTAGATCGAAACATTTCAAATTAGTCCATAATAAAAGATGATGGACACTGAAGTAGAGTGAAAGTTTGTTATCTGTACTTCCAACATGATTTCTCCACCCTGACCAACTGTGCCAGCTTATACCCTGCATCCCTGCAGAGAGAGAGAGTGAGAGAGAGAGAGAGACTATTTTCCACCCAGTGCATATATTTAGCTGACCTATGGCAGCCAAGCAGGAAGTGATGGACAGTTTGAGGACACACCCTGTTCGTCCCTGTCCTCTATAGGTGTGCCATAGTGTCAAAACAGCATTGCTGCTTTAGCCCATTGCTCTCAGGGGAAGAAGTGGTTATGACCACTGAGCTCAGTTAGTGAGAGCACACTCCGCAAAGTAGGTGTCATGGCTCTAAAGATGCAGATCTAAAAAAGGGAGCTGGTACAATAGCTGCATAGGGAATTGTGCTCAATTGAAAGCTGACCTCTTTTGAGCAGTTTTGCTCTATTTCTGCTCTATTTCTGTTTTTTTCCAGCCTTATCCAACCTTGAGAGAGATTGGCTAGAGGATTGAGGGGTCGGATGGAATATTTTCTCACAGTTTAGTGGTCTTTCCTTTAGTTTCAGATCTGAAGAGGAGGATTTGAGTTTTAACCCTCTACCATTTCCTCCTTCTCTCTCTCTCTCTCTCTCTCTCTCTCTCTCTCTCTCTCTCTCTCTCTCTCTCTCTCCCTCTCTCTCTCTCTCTC
>JBBIGC010061653.1:0-11009 GCA_037576955.1 Lepidarchus adonis | reverse complement strand
GGCCTTCTTCAGCTTTTGGAGGAAGTGGAGGCGTTGCTGGGCTTTCTTTGTGATGGAGGTGGTGTTGATGTTCCAGGTGAGGTCGTCCGTCATGTGCACACCCAAGAACTTCACACTGCTGACGATCTCAACAGTGGAGCCGTCGATGTTCAGTGGGGAGTGAGCAGCCGTCCTTCTCCTGAAGTTTACAACCATCTCTTTGTTCTTGTCGACGTTAAGAGTCAAGTTGTTGTTCTAACACCATTCCAACAGTTGTTTCACCTCCTCTCTGTGAGCAGACTCATCCACTGTTGTATCATCTGCAAACTTGATGATGTGGTTGAGCTGTACCGAGCAGTACAGTCATGTGTCAGCAGAGTAAACAGCAATGGACTGAGTTGTTTAGGACTGAGTAGTTGTTAAGTAATAGTAAAAAGACTTGCTCATGTGGGTTTTCACGCTGTACATTACGATTTTAGCTTTAATGTAACTGCTTCTGCTGTTTTTTTACTACGCAATTGCCTTTTGTCAATTTTTATAGATAAGAAGATGCTATACAAAGCCATATTCCTATTTAGCTGCATTAACCATGTAGCTTTAGTTTAAAAAAAAAGCTGCATTAACTGGACTAACTGCAACTCTGGTGGCTCCACTGTCATCAGGCTTTATATAGAATTTAATGCTCTGTTGATAATCTTTAAGGAGAGGTCAGGTCACCAAACTAATTTTCAAAGATTTTGTTTGAAAAATTACAAAGTACAAGTAAAATTTTGTGGCAGGTGGATTCTCCTATAGGGGGATCCCCAAAAGAGAAGTGTGGAGCACAGAGATTCAGTTTGCACTGAAGTTCTCTGAGCACACTTACCAATGGGAAATCAGGGTTTTTATACTATTTAGATCTAAATGTCATTTTGTCACCCATCCAACCAGTTTCAACCGGTTTCAACCAGCTGTTAGTGCCATGTGTGTTAGGTGCCACAGAGTCTGGGTGATTCAGAGGTTTTGAAATGCAAATCACATGATTTTGCTTGTTTCGTCCTTGTTTTAGTAAGGGAGGCTGGTTTTGGAGACTGAGACATACAGCTTACAGTGAGTCAGCCAATAATGAGATAACAGGGCCTTACATGTTTTGTGACCCTAGGTTCCCCAGTCCCCCCTTTGGACATAAATAAAACGTCCACATTTAAGCAAAAACCAAGTAAAAAGCAAGTGAAATTGCATGGTTAAGAAACGAGCTGGTGGTGGTATGGACAGGTCAGCACAGCGAGCTATGGAGGCAGTGTATCTCAGTATTGTAAATGGCTAAAACAACCAATAGGAGCTCTAAGCAAATAAAACCAGAAGAAGTGAAATTAACTGAACCCAACACAGACATAAAATTCAGTTTCTCATTCAGACTCACATACACTCTGATCCTAATGCAGTTCAATAATCTTAGCTACTGCAAAAACGTCAAAGTTTAGTCCTTTTTTTAAGGACAACGTTTAATGTTGCCCGCCTTCGACTAAAACAAAGGGATCTTCCTCAGGGCTCTACCAAAGATCCACTCGAAGCAAAAACGGGAACGTAGCTCCCTATCTAGAATTATAGACTGAGAATATAGACAAAAAGTGTGGAAGATAGAGAGAAAAACACAATGATTAGGACGATAGTACTGGAGACAGCTCCCCAAAATGAATATGATTATGATTATCATACATATTTAGTTAAAACATGATCTTCTGTCTGGCAACCGTGATGAGCGTCCACCTCAAGGTCTGGAATCCAGGTGAAAGCGTCACATCTTTGTCCACAGAAAAGTCCTCAGCTAATGGCTTTAGCAAACAGACACAGACACCTTTTGGCACATTCAGGCTTTGAGCCTGGCACATAATCAGCCAAAACAATATAAACAGCTTGGATTAATCTGATGTGTGATCAGCCAGTAGTGGTGAGAAAAAAGTAACACCATATAATACTACTACTACTAATAATAATGATAATAATAATATTTTAATAATGCATCCTGCCTTCCTGCACTGTCAACACTTTTACACTTTTGTCTACAATGTTTCTTTATTGTGTGTTTTCTCTCTTAACATTTTGTCTTATTTATTGTGTGTAAATGTTGCTGTTGTAACATGTGAAATTTCCCACTTGTGGGACAATAAAGGATTATCTTATCTTATCTTATCTTAATAAGATCTAAGGATGAATACAGAGTTATGTGAAAATACTAATAAACTAAGAAGAAAGAATGAGATGTAGGGCTGAACTGACTGGTCTGTCTTGGGAATTTTGTGACCCTAGATTCACCAAATGATTCCGGGCGTCATGATTATACCTAAAGAGTGGTAAGACATGAATGTGTGGTTGAACTCGTGAGGCAGGCTGAGGCAGCCCTGGTTTGCATAAGAGTAAACAGGAGTGAATGGTAATGGAGCCATTAGCGCTAATGTAAAGAAGATCCGTCTTAATGGAGGTTAGGAGTGCTGTTCTGAGAGCGCAGAGCAAATATACCCGTTAAAGACAAATTGTGACTGCTAAGCCCCTCAGTCTCACACACTTAAAACCACACACGCTCAGACAACACACAAACAGGACAGTGGAATGTAGCCTCACATGACTCTGTACAAACAGCTCGCTCACACAGGAATCGCTAAAGCCAATTAACAAAGCCAGACTCCAAACCCAGGCATTTTCAGTTTTTGTTTGTGGGGGCTGAAATATTTGGCCTGTAAACAGTGGATTATTTTCCCAGAGAGGGGAACATTTCACACTCTGCGGTATAGCCCCCGTCCCACTTGCAAATGAAACCAAGAGCAAGAACCAACAATCTGACAGTAAGCAGCATGGTTAGAGAATATCAATAAGGAATTTGACCTGGCAATGGAGGAAACTATTACTCCTTATCTTGCTCAGACTGATTTCAATTCATTTGGAAATAATTTGTTGCAGTTTGCTATGATTTAGATGATTATTTTGAATCATAATTAAGTTCTTCTTAAAATAAAGACAGAAATATGACTATGCCACTATTTCATTTCCAATACTGGCAGATATATATATGTCCCACATCCCCAAAAGTTTGTACACACCTGCTCAACAATATTTCCTCTTGGACCCTTTGGTGCTAGTGGGCTTTGCGTGGCATTTGGAGCTAATCCTGAGTTTCTCTTTCTCTTGGTTATCATTTTTTATGGGAATTATACAATCTGTGCATAAGCAGGTGATGTCTATCAGCAACAAGTATGCATTAAAGTTGCTGACTTCACTAATTAGACAATTATTGAAGATTAGATAGATCATACATTGTATTTCTTCTTTAAAACCTCTTCAAATTGAGCTTATTTTAATTGAAGTATTCCAATTCTGGGTTTTTGTAACCAGACTATTCACTATACTACACTACAAACTGTGGGTAAATCTATAGGTATGGAAAATATGTTACAAGGTCGTAATGTAAAATATAATGTATATTTGCAGGCCCTTCCTTGAGTCCATTTCTGAACTGTAAAATTCTGTGGTTATGTCTCTAGTTCAGCAGATATAAATGGACCTTCTACAACTTTCTCAAACGTATTACTATCAGGTGTGTTGTTGTAATGAGCATACACAATAAAACATAACGCATATAAACTTTTGTAGTCTCTCTGCAGGTTCTGGATGAGCTGGTCATAGGTCTAGCAGTCTGGCTGCTGGAATAAATGACCCCTGTGCAGGTCCTACTGGGAGGCCGGGCGTGGGGTGAACCCACTGCAGGAGGAAAAATTGTTCTCAGTGAAGGACTATAACAGCACAGCTGGGCTAAAGGAGGACTGAGGGCCTCTGAAACTTTACTCTGAAACATTTCCCTTGCAATCATTTACATACTAAAATATTTCACAGACAACTTTGGTTTTCCAAAAACCCTGCACTAACCAAGACCAGTTTCAGCTTTAGACACAGTTTGCATGACTGAATGACACTCAAAGGGGTTTATTCATTCTATAAAGCTGCACGGCCTACAATACAGGCCAAACATACAGGGTTTAAAAAATGTACAATCAAGTCAATTTGCCAACAGCTATAATAAGATTTTTTATTAATATGTAATTTAATCACAAAGTCTCTCCAGTATATCCAATGTGAATTGAAAAAAACTGGCCAGTAATTATTCACAAGCCTGATTAAACCTTTAGGAACATCTGAATGGAGAAGTGGGTATGATTTGTGTTCAGTAAAATGTGCAGAATCTGAAGGGCGGTGCAATGGTTAGTGCTGTTGCCTCACAACAAGAAGGTCCTGGGTTTTACCCCAGTTTGGTCATAGGTGTAATTGTGTGTGAATGGTTCTCTCCTGTCTAGGGTACCATGTCTTGGCTCAATGTCTGCTGGAATTGGCTCAGGCCTGCCTGACCCAAAATTAATACGCTGTTTGAACAATAAATGAATGAACGAATCAGTCCACGGTACTGCTGATGACTAGTAAAAGTATTTTTTTTAATGTGAAAATAAGTTACAAAATTAATTACATTACAGATTACTGCATATAAAAGGAATTAGTACCTAGGTAAAGTAACAATGACTTCTAAATATCAGTTCCATTGAACAGGCTGTTAAAGCCAGACTGAAAAAATGGAGAAAGGCAGCACTGCCACAGCCTTTAAAGCTTTGGGTACTGCACATTCAAACTTTACATTCAAACATACAAAGACATACAAACTTACATCCTTACCCTGAAATGAGCAACTATATAAATATAAATAAATAAATAAATAAATATAAATAAATAATTACCAACTATTTTGTTGTAATGATGGCAAACACTTTATAGCCCAACTCTGGCCAATCAAAAAAGCCAGATTTGGAAATATTTTTTAAAGGTTTTGGTCTGTTAATGGCAAAATTAGCTTTTATCCATGGTCATTGATTACCTTAAATTATGAGTTATGAGTTACTTCTTTCAAAAGTAATAAAAATCAAAGCATTACTACCAAAATTTAAATTACATCTAAATGTCTATTTTCATTGATAACACTGTTTAAGTCAGGTTGAAAAAACAAGAAGCACTGGTTTCGTTTGGGCTGAGTGCACTAGAACCGCTGCTGGAGTACCCAACGTTACATTCATTTTCCAACTGAAACACAAACCAACTTGGCTGTAGAGGGGAATTTACACTCTGACCAATCTTTTAAAAAGTTAGGATTTACTTCAATGTTTGGTTGGTATTGATGGCAAAACTGTAGTCATGTTATGTGCCTTTAGTTTTAGTTCTGTGGTATTTAAGTTGATTAGTCTGTTCTCTGAGATTTTTCTTTGTGTTAGCATAGCTAATGTTTATTCAGCCTTATGGGGGCAACTGTGTTCATGCTTAGCCAGTCTTTCACTGGAAGTGAGCTAAATAAAGTGTGTGACAAGCAGTGCGCCAGTAATACCCACAGAAATGACTGTGTCATTTTTATCCACAATATTACCACTCAAAACAAAAGTAACAGTCATTAAGCCTAAAGCTCAGTAATTGTAACTGTACTCAGTTTGAAAAGATAATGAGTTTGTTGTTGCCACTAAAAGTAGTGAAATTACAGTAACGCAGAAGTTTATAAAGTCTAATACAACTGTTAAAGCCTGATGTTTCAGATCAGATTATGTATATCACAGACAGCTGGAATAAGAATATGTCATTCTGCCATTAGCTGCGGGTAACCTGATTAATATTTGACTGTTAAATTTTTTTTATGTTTATTTAAAAAAGCAAATAATTATGGGTAAAGTACTGCTTTAAGGTATGATTTCCCTCATATCTTGCAACCTTAGTGAGCTGTTCATAATATGCAACCTAAATTCAAAGCACATCACCTCTTCTTGCTCATCTCTGTCCCCTTAGTCCCTCAAACATTGCTTTAAATCACTCATAACATCCCTCCAGCACAGTTCTTGCTCCATTGAATCCAACTCATGTGCCACATGAAAGGCCAAAGTTAAAATGTGATCTCCAAACCGTCATGTAGGCCTCAGACAGTTGCAAAAACAAAAAAGCTCTTCAAGAGCTACAGATACCACAACAAATTTCTATCAGCACCTTGAGTGTTGAATTGTGATAAAGTTTTTGTTCCTGAGGCCTGGGTTAGGAAACGTTGGGATATTCAAAATCATAAAATCACCTGTCATTAATAATTTTATATATAGCCAATATTCTTGTTAACAAACAGCTGTTTTAACCACTTAAAAGACGCAACAGACCCCAGCTAAGCCCCTGATGGCAGGTAATGTCTCAACACAGAGCTACCAACACACATCTGATACATACTTGTCTGAAAACGGAAGAAACACACAAAACATACTGAGAGAATGAGCAAGAGAAAGTGTATGTGAGAGAGAAGAGAAAGTTAAAAAAGAGAGAATGTGCCGTAATCAAGAGAAAATGAGAAAAGCACAAGACAGAAAGTGAGCAAGGGAGAGAGGCAGAGTGAGATAGACAGAGAACAGAAAAGTAAGAGGGAGAGAGAGCATGAGTGAGATTCCTGCTTTTGTCCACTTAATATATAACAGGCATGAAGACAAGAGCAAGCGCTGTCTGTCTTTCATCTTCCATAACAATCTTCCGTAACCTGGTGACATTTGAACCTCTGCCATGACCCCTGACCTCTGGGGGTTACACAGTAATGGCATGTCCACAGTTTGCCTCGACCACAGTCTGTCTCAGAGAGAAAGAAACGCAAGAAGAAAGACAGACAGACAGACAGACTCTGTAATAAACAGTTGAGTGTGACGGTGACAGTCACAGTAGAAAAACGTTTTTTTTTAAATAAGCAGCAAAAAGAAATGGTTGTTTGTCATGTGCATGTGTGTGATGAGAGAGTGGGATTAGTAAAAGGTGTATGGTGATTAGAAGTTACAGATAGCAATCACATGACAGAATGAGGATTTCTGGGTATTCATACACACACTGTATCTCCTAAAGCAGGAGTGCCCACACTTTTTTGGCTTGTGAGCTACTTTTAAAATGAAAAAAAAGTAAAATGATCTACCAACAATAAAAATGCTATATATATATATATTAAATTGAATGGAAACAGCCAGAGTTGCATAGTCTGGACAAAATCCCCTTGCTTTTCAGTGGGTCTTTTTAATGAATAGTCTTATTTTTGTCTGATTTTGCTTTCCTACATGGTCCAACCGCTAACTAGGAGACTTGTTGGCTGGAGTTTACCAGTAGCTTGCGCAGTTGACCGAGCATGCACTATGATGTTTGTTACAAAAGATGAGGCCAGATTGACTGTTCTGTATGTCAATCAACTGCCAAATGCCACAGTGGGGATTGATGATTGGATAACACCCTTTTCTAATGACATCAGATCTACCCACAGTGTACTGCAGTGTTTTCTGTGACTTGCGGTGGTACACTTGCTTTTACGCAGCATGGTCTCACATGCACTGGAGTTTATTTTGAAAGGCTGCGACTGACTCACAATGCCTATAATATCAAACGGTAGATTGTGATTGACGTATTGGGCACCCACCTAAAGAATTCAGACTTTTACATTTAGTTGGAAGAGATGTTTTCATTTTCTATTTCCATAGAAAAGTGTTGCCAGCAGAGTGGGATGCTTTGGAGTAATCATGCATGAACCTAAGATCATCATGTCCAATGTTAAGCATCCAAATATCATTAATCTTTTTTGGGATGTGTTGCATATTAAGTATCTAACTTGAATAATTTTGATGAAAGCCATGCTTTAACACTAGAGTTCCCGAAAATGTCAGACTCTCAGGACAAGTGGCCCCTTCTTGGCCCACAAACCCACCCGCTTCTCCAGAACCATTAGTTGTTTTTGTTATGATAATGGGGCAACTTCTGGAATTCACAACTCATCAAGTGCAAACCTCACACTCAAGGAAACTTACTCTACTGTCTCTACTGCATAGTGTCTCTAGAACATAGAACACTGCACATATAACATGCACACACTACAGTATTATAATAATATTATTATTATTAGTAGTAGTAGTAGTAGTAGTAGTACAATATATGAGGAGTTTGGTTCCAAAAACACAATAAGCGACATTTTTTTAAATGAGTTAGCAGCAAAATCAGAACTGTATTTGGTCACAATTGATGAGCCCATATGATTTCTTAGGCAAACACAATATCTGGGGTGTAGTCGATAGGAGCCGGAGGACCAACTCGCACGCTGCATGGAAATTCGTATGATTTCGCCATGCAGCACAGAGTGGGCCGGCTGCACAGTAACGCAGATGCACTTTCACAGTGGCCGTGCTAAAATTGCAGCCATTGAGATCACAGGGAGGGGCTGCGAGTGACGTGAATGGGCGGTGCGAGGCCGTGCGGGTGGTGCATATCGAAGAAAGCATGGAACTCAGCTGGCAACCACTGGCTGAGGAGCAGCCAACGACCTGAACATCACGCAGCTCCTCCACTGGGTCCGTGCGGCTGAGCGGGCGACTGTCTCAGCCGCCAACCTGACCTGAAGTTATGTTACTGGGTCATAGTTACCTGGGATCAGCTCCAGCTTCCTTTTAACCCAAAATGGTTAAGTGGTTTAGACAATCAATTAATGAAAAAAATAAAAATAAAATAATAATAATAATAGTAAATAATTGCTCATTTCACACATTAAAACACAACTCAATTTATTTACAAAAAAACAAATATAAACAAAAATAGACAATATCAAATTAAAATGTATCTTTATGTAAAATTTGAAATTATACATTGATCTTTAATCAACACACAAAAAATTAACATGTTTTGTGGGAGGAGTAAAAAACAGCTAAACACTGAGGAGAAAAAATGTGACACGAGAACAGAAGTGAGAGTGAACAGAGACAGAAAGCGGTCTCCTCACCCTTCTGAAGCAATTGAGCTGAAGCCCCACGGTGCTGGGACTACAATTCACAGGCAGAAAATGGTTTTGTTCAGGGCAACATGGCAAGATGCGTGAAATTCAGCGTGAAGAGCCAGAGGCCCCCCAGCTTCACACAGGAAGCTGCCACACAGCACGGTCACTCTGCTGTCCGGCAAAAAATGCCTGAGCATAGAAGCAGCTGAGAATTCAGCTCAGAATTACTCATACTATAGTCCACGGAACGCTGTATATGATCCATAGGCATGTGCGTGTGCAACCTCTAACAGTAACTTAGCTCTTCCTCTCCCTTCAGCAGCTGCTGGATTACTTCACTAGCACTGCGTGACGCACTGAAACAGATGAAAAATGATTCAGCATTTTCTACGCCGCTTAGGGGCCTGGTACATAACTGCCATTGAAACAAGCAGAAAAAAGTCAACTTTTCAATTTTGTATAGCTATACTTTTGGTCAACATTCAACTACATCAGTTTGATTCTTTTGAATGAATCACATTCATATTCCTACGCATGTTCAATTTTGATTTTCTAATGATTTCTTAGAAATCCACTATTTTCATGTGACCAAGAGACCAGATTTCCTGTGATTAAAAGGAGCTAACAGTACGTATACTCGTCCTGAACCGTTGTGGTATGGACATTACTGTTTGGTGCATGTAGCTGCAAGGCCAACATGTGATAGTCTATTTGCAAAGACTGAAGACTATAACAAAGAACCAAATTCCCCAATTTTCTACCCAGAAGCTTTCAGCTGTAAGCCATTAGCAAGCTAGCAGCATGCCATGCTAATCTAAGCTAAGCAGTGTCTGAAAATCTCAGGGTTCTTTACTTTTTATATTTGTTGTCCCTCATTAGCAAAGGTATTTTCTTCAGACTTTTTGGAAACGTTGGATTCATCCATGAAATATTTAAATATAGCCTAAGGGGAACAAACTCCTGATGCATGTTTTGTATTTTTTATGATTTTAATTTTATGATTTGTACTTTTATAACATAAGAGATGCTTTTCACTTTTGTAGTAGATTGTGACCATGTGTATACTGCATAGTGGTCTTATTGTAAAGTATATAAAGTATATCTTCTAATAATAGCCTGTTTCTTATTGACGCCGGTCTCCAATAGTAACACCCCCCACTGCCCATTTCACTTTCTACTCCGTGTTTTAACAGAATTTATTCTCTAAAAGGTATGAAACTTCTTAAAACAAACCTCTGATTTCTGAAGACAGTTATATGAGTGTAACGTGTGTAATTACTAATTTCTGTCGCGATATCTGAGAGTTATTGACGGATATTAAGTGGCTCTGTTTAAACTTATCACTGCATTTGGTGCTAAACCACTCCCACAATAGCAGCCAATCACAGACAAGTATCACCACCGAACAGACAGAGGGATGATTTTAGTCGTGAGGTTTTATCTTCTGTCAAAATTAATGTGAAGAAGCTGCAAGACATTTTGTGGCTGTAAATACCATCACCTTTGAGAGAGCCTACAAGCTAACTGATAATGATGTCATAGGCTTGCTATGCATGTATTCTTCACATGATATGTTCATTTAAATTAATGTAGTGAATTTGTGCTGCGTTTCATCACAGCTGACTGGTTGACTTTACAAGCTAGTTGAATCGCTACATAGCTTGCCACTAAACAATGCCTAATACATACTGGATATATTGGCATGTGGAGAACAGAATAGGCTTTGATACTGAAATTTTTATTTAATGTGGAAAATTTCCAGTGTATTGCATCAAAGTTTATTTGTGTGTACTATTATTATTTTCTTTTTTCAGACAAGTCCATGGAATATATGGATCTGTGGAAATTCAAATTTCACAAACAGACATCACAACAAGAAATATTTGATTAAAGCATTAAAAAAGCATCAATGCCTATTAATCTAACTACTGTGTTCAGTGCATATGGAACAGCTCTTCTCTGTGATTTTGTTTCACTTATTCCTGTCATTATGAGTTATATTACATCAACTACAGCTCATTTTATGACATGAAAAAAGCATGTGTGTGATTCATCTGTATGGGCAATGCAGCCAAAACTCTGACATCAGGTTTGGCCTTTATTATTTCCATCCAGAGACAAAAGACTGAAATACAATGAGAGAGAGAGAGAGAGAGAGAGAGAGAGAGAGAGAGAGAGAGAGAGAGAGAGAGAGAGAGAGAGAGAGAGA
>JBBIGC010061642.1:0-11009 GCA_037576955.1 Lepidarchus adonis | reverse complement strand
AGAACATGGTTGTTGTTCAATAATAAAATTATTCCTCAAAAATACAACTTGCCTAATAATTCTGCACTCCCTGTATTATTAATAGCAAAGGTAGAAGCTGTTGTACCAGTAACATTTCTAATGTTTAATGCCAATTAACAACAATTTCAATGTGTTTTTATTATTATTTTTATTACAAAGTACATTTTATTGTTTAAAATACAGCACAACACAAACCTGCAGACCTCAATATTTAGAAATTAATTCTCTGTCACTACAATGGATTTCTGTCTGGTAATGTCACATGACTCTACTTCCTGTATCCAACTTTTCAATTTAAAAGCCTTGTACATGTTGGCTATTTTGTTCCTATTTGATTTGCTGTTTTTATTGTCATTCTGCTTTGTTTTTCTGTTTTGCTCACCACTTAGTTTCTAGCTTCATTGTGTTATTTTGGACCCAATTATCCAGAAATGAGAGGCGAATTACACAGAACACATCTCTTGAATATGCTTGAATCACTATTGCACAGAAGTGGCAGGTTTACCTGAACTTCACAATGTTGCAAGGGTTGTGAGACAGAACTGAATCAAATCAAGAACTCAAACACAACCGCAGACAGTACCCCCTTTTTTTTTTAATCTCTACATCTATATCTGTTATCTTAATATTTTTATTAAGTTAAAAGTCAGACATTTGTGGAGCTTATTGGTTATTGGAAAGTTACATATATAGTTTCATTCTGTAATTCCTCAAATTATTGGCAAAGGCAACAGAACTATATCAACAAACATTTTGACTAAGAATGATTTGACTCCCATTAAACTATGTAGTAATTATCAAACTAAAACCATATAGTACTGACAAAAAAACACAAACATGCTGAAATGTAAAAACTTCCTCATCAGAGCATCAGCTTTGACAGGATATACGTAGTATATTCTCTTTTGTGGTTTAGTTCTTCATTTCATGAGCACTGTTAATAGATTTTGCTGGTTAGTATATACCACAACTCTACACAGAAAGAATGGTGTGTGGACATCCCTTTAGCCAGTGTCTATTTTTTTTTTTTTATCCTAATCAGAATCACATACAGTACATTGATGCATCTCAGGGAAATGTTGTATCTACTGTTGCAATGTCTGTAGTAATGCACTGTAAACTTGCAATCCAGACTAAAACTGAAAGCGGCATGCTACTCTTTATGCTGATCTCTTCTCCTTTTGTAGCAAGGAAGTAAGAGTTACGCTGTGGTTTTCATCATGACATAGATACAGCAGAGAAGTCCTCTTTGTGATTACTAGCTTTTATAGCCGACATTGAAAATAGTTATGCATTCACTTTCATAGGAACACAGTGGGTCCTCGAGTTACACCAGGGTTCGTTTCCTCTATGAAGTAACTCAAAATGTCAGAACTCATGCTTGTAACAATGCTGCAGAGGCTTTTTTAACAGAACTGTACTTTATTAATGGCCAGCAACATGCATGAACAGTCTCTTAGAAATGTTGCTCCACATTAAAATGCTCTTTTTAATGCCTTCAACATACACCACAGCAGTAAACACATCAGAGAGGTGACTTGTAGCAAAACCACACTCACGGTGCCACATGAACTCTTATTCAACACTAACCGTGAATAAAACATAAACATCTCAGCAATAATGGTGAAAAAGTGAATTAGCAGATCATGGCACAGCCCCCTCTCTCTCCATCCCTACAAGCAGCATGCTCACACACACTGCACACACTCATCTGCTTAGTAGAGTTTAGTAGGCGTTCAGCTGCATTCTACTACCGTATATGACAGTAAATACACACATAAAAAAAAGCCAGAGACTTAACAACACATTTTTCTGTAAGTCGAGGACCCCCTGTATAATGAATTGAATGAGAACAAATATTGAACTAAATGTTTAAACTGTGTTGTTTTTATTGTATAAGTGTGGAAATTATATACATACAGTACCTAGATAAACTATTTTCTAAAACCTTGAGTCAATAGAGAGTTAGACATGTTCTTGTGCTTTGAATTGTCTTGTTGCTTAACACAATTACACATGACCTTCAAATCATGGACTGATGTTTAGTCACCCAGGTTTAGATGCAGCAAAGCATCCCCATACCATCACACTATCACTGCCTTGCTGAACTGTTGGTGTAATGTTCTTGTTGTTGGATGCTTTGTTAGCCTTGTGTCAGATGTAACAGGAATTCTGTATTCTGAAAAATTCTATTTTTTTCCAGATTGTTATTCCTAAAGACTATGGGATCACCTATTTTTTGCCAAATGAAAGAAGAGCCTTTATGTTCTTCTTATTTATCAGTGTTTTTTACCTTGATCTTGTTTGAGGAAAGAAAAGCCCCTTTTATGACTTCCTGGATGAGAAGTGGGTGTGCTCTTGCAACTTCTGATAAGATTTACCACTATTCCAAGTTATCTCTGTTCAATATATTGGCTCTTATTGCCCCCTTTCCAGACTGACCTACATTTCTTTATCTTTCTATTTTCTTCATATAAGGGCCATCGCCAACTTGGGTGCCATTTATTATATGCCAGTGTGGGAAGCATGATGCCCACGTTTGCAACTTGTAGTTTCCCGACTCAAACTGTTGAGTATTCGCATGCGGGATCCGGTAAACCAAGGACCATTCAATAGATTGCCTGCAGCCATACCAGCGCCCTTGGCATGTTAGCATCTCACCCCATATACCACACCGTCATTGAATTGCACTCAATGTTTTTGTTTTCCACCTCTTTTTGGCAGAGGGTAGCACACTTGTATCAAAGCGTGAGTCCACCTTCAACCCAGCACTACTTTCAGCCATGTTTTGGTTCTTGTTCGTTGTTGATTGATTGTCTTGCTCATGAAGCTTTTTACTCTTTCTTACACTCTATTACAAAATTTGCTGTTAGTGTTTAAACTCATTTCCAAACAAACACTAACTTAGACACCTAACTTACCAGAGTTCCACATCAAACAGCTAAACCAGATTCCCCCCAGAATATGTTTCTCTAAAATCCCAAAATATGCTTCCGCATCAATGGCACCTCACACCCAATACATAGGCATTGATGCCTCCCCCATATAGTGACATCAAAGTTCAAGAGAGTAAACAAATACATACATTCTTGCCTTTTTGATGGTTGATCTGAAACCATATAATGCAGCAAATATACTGAAACAAATTTGAATCAATCAGAATAAGTCTGAAGCAAATTCCATGCTTTACCATATACCATGTAACCTGGTTGATTATTCCTTAAGCCCTTTCTTATACTAATACTATATTATACTATACTATACTATACTTTACTATAAAAAATAAATAATACTATACTATAAAATGCAATAATAATAATAATTTTTAATTTGGCAGTCTTGCTGTTGTGATAGATTGACAAGCAATACATTTAGATCTTCTTCTTGTTCTGTGAAGATGTAGGTATTGCATTTTTTTTTTACATTTTTGTCATTTTGCCCAAAACTGATCAAAAGATGGCCAATGTGAACTGGTTGCCGAGCCTGTTGAATGCTGCCGATTTGTTTGTTGGCTGGTTGTATTCTTGCCCTATGCAGAAATAGGATGTAACTTTTGCAAATGGACGGTTTGACACATGATCCAGTTGTTATCTTTCACCTCAAAGTGAGATTCTCACCAGTAAGTGTTAGATAGCTTCAGACAGCAGTGTGTGGTGTCAAATAGTCAAAATATCCAATATCCCAATAGCCTGGCCTGCTAGCAAGACATGGTAGTGTGACAGACACTTTAAACTTACTTTAAACACACTGCCACTGAGGAGCATTTGGCAACTTCTTCTTGGAAACCAAATGACCGAGAGTTTTCTGAAGTAAACCACATGTGAAGGTTATATATGTTCGCACAGCTCTGAAACCATCTTTGCCACATTCAGGCTAAAAATGAGATGTGTTCCACTTGAACCTTATGATGTGAACACATCCAATGTCACGTGAAGCTCTGTGGAGAGAGGAAGAGTATACTAGTCCAAAGTTCTCTTTCTTTAGTTCCTGCACAGATAAGGCTGTGATTTATATGAAATTGAATACTGGCAATTTGTTATTTTAGTAATTGTGATAAATTGTGTTCACAATACGCCTTTCTGAGTTTCAAAGAGAATATAATTAGTCGACTCATTATACTGTGATCATTTTATTTTAAAATGTGGCACTGCTTAAACTTTTTTGTTTGTCTGATCTTAACAGATGATGGAAAAATATATATTGTGAAATCGAGAAAAGTATTTTGATATATTTTTGCCATATTATGCACCTTTCATGTCAGCATAGAAATAGATGAATTTATGTGCAAAGTGCAAATGCCATTCAATGGTTAATACTCATTAGCATTGCAGTTTAGTCCATGACTTAGGCTCCTTCAACTGAAATGTTTATACTGTGATGGGATTTTAAATAGAATCATCATAACTCTCATGAAAGATGTTTAAGGTGCATATAACATTATGATTAAGGCATTTTAATTTTTGCCTGGAGTGTGCTTAGTCAATATTCTTGGTTGTTATTTCATGCATTTTTATTTTGTCTTTTTAAATATGGTTTAAGTGTGGTAAGAAGAAGGCACCATCTTGTGGTAATGCTCACCATTTCTTCTAGTGTAGTGGGGATTTTTAGTGCCATCGATGGTGGACAGGGGTTCTTTTGTTACTCAGCCCCATACTGAAAATTCTTTAAAAAAATAAATAAGTACAATGACGTTTATTTGGTTCTCACATTATGCTGCATTAAATTAAAAGAAATTAATCTCATATGCTTGGAAAACTCTATGGTGGCATAATGTGACAAAAGAGTCTTCAAAAACAACAGTGCATTCAGAATTCTGCTGCTGGAATCCTAAAGAAAGTTTAGAAATATGAACATACAACACCCTTTCTTCATTCACTCCACTGGCTGAATATAAGAATTGAATATAAGATCTCCCTTTTCACCCACCACTGCATTTATGAAAATGCCCCATCATATCTGAAACAACTATTAACCCCACAATCTTCAACACATTCACTGCGCTCTTCCTAGTCATATCATCTTCACCCCCAGGCTTGTTGGATCTGATGCAGATCAACAGCTTAACAAATACTCCGACTCTTCAAACCTTGTGCACACACTTGTGGACACTCAACAACCATGGGCTCCTCTAAGCGGCTGTGTAAGACTCTGAAAATGAATGTTATTGATGCACACAATGAGAAGGCTATAAGAAGATAGCAAAGCATTGCCAGCTTGCAGTTTCCACAGTGAGAAATGTAATTAGGAGATGGCAGTTCAGGGAACTGTGGAGGTCAAGGTGAGATCTGGAAGACCAAGAAAACTCTCTGAGAGAACTGCTCGTATGCTGGTCAGAAAGGCAAATCAAAATCCACATTTGACTGCAGAACCCTAAAGGAAGATGTAGCAGACTCAGGTGTGGTGGTGCACCTTTCCACAAGACCTTCATGGAAGAGTCAGTAGACGACAACCTTACCTGCATCCTCATCATAAAATCCAACATCAGAAGTATGCAACATAACATCTACAGAAGCCTGATGCATTTGGAAACAAGTGCTGGTGAAGTTAAAATAGAATTTTTGCACATAATGCCATAATAATGTTTTTATTTTTTATTTTTGTTTAATTTATGGTATAAAAAGTAATTATGCATCAATGTTTGCTGAAAATATTTTGTATTTTTTTCCATGTCCTACAGAGACTGTGTTAACATCTTTTCAATTACAATATCACCAAAATCATGTATTTATTAAGGGGTGCCCAAATGTTTGCATAAGACTGTATAATCATGTTGCCAAGCTCTAGTAACATGCCACTGCCATGTTTAAAAAAGTTTAAAAATACATTTAAAGGTTTCTGAATGCATTTTACACTACAAGAAGAAAGGATAAAAAAGAATTTTTAAAAACTGTGAGTTAGCAGTAGGAGAATGTGAAATGGACTTTACCTCAAATAAACTGCCAATTACTGGAAATTCATTGAGAAGTTCTGTGTATTTGAGTACTCGTGACAACCTTAAAGTGATCCTTTACTCTTACAAATGTAGTGTTGATTCACTTTATCTATCTTTATACATACTGTGTTGTTAAATGTGTGTTAAAAAACACGCATTAACACACAGAAGTGTGTTATTTAACACTTCAGTTTTTAGAGTGTAGCTCAGCATGAATACTCTCAGAGTCACACAGTTAGACACATGCACTTCAGCTGCTGTTTTGGGCACAAGATCCCAAATTAACTGTATCTCTTTACTGGTAATCCTAATCTTAGCATTGTGTCTTTATATTTACTGTCTGTGTGGTTCTTATTTAACACAGGCCTCTGCAAATATATATATGTGTATGCCACATACAGCAGTGTGTTCTTTTGAACCTGTATCTGCTGTTTGCTACCTAATGTAAAGCAGGGGTCACCAAACGTTTTGAAACTAAGAGCTACTTCACAGATACTGAGCCATACAAAGGGCTACCAGTTACAATAACATATTTGCTGAGTTTACGTTTAGTTATATATTATTATTAATGATGTGAATACACCGATCACGTACAATATTTTATCAACAATGACTTAACAAGGTAAGCTTAGCAAAGTAAGCAAGCTAGCTTACCACGAATGTTTTGTCATGTGCACAATACTGACTGTTGAACTAGAATAGAACAGAGTTTACCTAAACTTATCTAAACTTCATGCATAATAAACATGTCTTAAATGCTTTTTATATTGTCATTTACAAATATGTATAAATGCAAATGTGATTAAAGAAGAATAGCAACAGGATAAAATAAAATTTTAGATGCTGCTCACTGATGAGTTTTTGGAACAGGCCCGCAGCCACCTCATGTGATTTTTGGGGGTACCATGTTGGTGACCCCTGCTGTAAGGCCTATTCTTTGAGAATTGTATCTTATACTTTGTCTCTTTGTTCTTCAGCACTGATTAACCAAACAGGTTTAAAGGAATCAATTTACTAGTATGACCGAAAATCTAATCTAAAATAACATATTTTACATACTTACATATTTAAGGATGTATTTCTTCTGGTGCATGGTGATTTCTCACGATTACATACACATAGTGTGAGAAAACAAACCAGTCATGTTAAATTAGCAGAAAGCTAGCATTGTGCTAACAACACTTACATTTATTAATGTTTCTGACGTTTTGTCCAAAGCATCTTCCAGGTACATGAACAATCAAGCATAAATTCGGACATGACAACACTAATGTGAGATTTACAAGGAGTTCCACACATTTCTCTTAGTCATAGAACTCAGATTGCTTCATAATTTGTCCGACATAGACACGGTTACCTTGCCCTGTAGATAGCTGGGATCGACTCCAGCTTCCCCCAGAAAGAACTGAATAAGCAGTTTTGAAAATGAATGAACTTTCATTAAGATAAATGTAAACCATGGATAATACAGAGGCAATAAAGCTCATTCCGTCCATGTTTTCACAGACGATGCAAAAAGCCAAAAATTATGCCAAGAGATCCTATTACAAGTGGACAGTCAAAAAACATCTGAACACATTCTAATGTCAGGTGTCAATGGATGTAGGCTGTTAATTTGTGATTGGATCACCCATGTTAATGCCAGATTTAAAAAAAGGATGTTTATGTCATACTAATGACTTACTTTCTCATAATTTTGACTTAGTATGTAATTATGACTTTGTTTCTCATTATTATGACTTACAATCTCATAAGTATGACTTAGTATCTCATTATTTTGACTTGCAATCTCATAATCATGACTTAGTATTTCATAATTATGACTTGCTTTCTCATAATTATGGCTTACAATCTAATAAGTATGACTTAGTATTTCATTATTATGGAAAAAGAATATGTGATACAGTGTGGTACTTGACCATGCGCATACACTAACATAGTAAATAAAATAAATTAGGATTTAAGGTTGTTGAAAATAATTAGATTAAATATCTGTATGTTTATTTTTTATATTTAAGTTTTTCAGTATTTTCTGTTACTTTTTTATTATATTTTTAAGGACAGCTTACATATCACTGTGCTTCTTCTGTAAATGTAGAGGATTCGGCAGCAGAATGGCTCTATGAAAGAGAAGTATGGCCTGACTGTTGAGATTGGGGCGCTCAAAGACAATGTGAAGAAAAACCGCTACAAGGACATCCTGCCCTGTATGTAACATTACACCATGCACTTCATTTAACAACTGTTCTTTAAGATTAAGCATTTGTTCTTTATTCTTTTGAGTTTACCATATAAGTGCTATGTTTGCTTTGGAAGTGTGAACCTTAAGGAATAGTTGGGAATAAATAAAACATACTCATTTCATTTGTCATTAAGGAAAAACATTTTTGATGTGCTTCCTTTCTGTAGCACTGTAGCAATGAGGCTAATGTTGCTAACAAGCGATTAAAGTAAAATCCTCTTGATAAAAACATGAGTAAAACCTCTCTCAATCCACTCAGAACACATCTGTCTCTTAATAAAAGTGGCACAGACATGTGGGTGTAGATTATACATACTCAATTTAAGAGAATATGGGTTTAGAGTCATTTTAGGCATTTTTTGTCATTATCTTGTAGCTCTAAAACTAAACTAAAGAACTCCTAACCTGTTTTTGTTGATTAACCACATTTTTAAAGACGTGTATATTTGATTATTTGACAAACTGCTCTTTTAGTACAGTATCTCACAAAAGTGACACCCCTCACATTTTTGTAAATATATTATTAGATATTTTCATGGGACAATACTGAATATATGACACTTTGATCCAATGTAAAGAAGTAGTGTAGAGCTTGTATAACAGTGTAAATTTGCTGTCCCCTCAAAATAACTCAACACACAGCTGTGTCTAAACTGCTGACAACAAAAGTGAGTACACCCCTAAGTGAAAATGTCAAAAATTTGAAGGGTTGAAGGGATGGGAGATCGTACTGTGAATGCTCAGACCATACACTGCACAATGCATCAAATTGACTGTCGTACTAGAATGAAGCCTCTTCTAAAGATGATGCACAAGAAAACCTGCAAACAGTTTGCTGAAGACAAGCAGACTAAGGATATGGAATATTGTAAATGTGTTCTGTGGTCTGATGAGACAAAGATGAGGAGTACAATGACCAGTGTAGTAACTAGGGCTGCACGATTATGGCCAAAGTGATAATCACGATTATTTTCATTAATATTGTAATCACGATTATTAATCACAATTATTCTTTCTTTTAAGTAAAACTGTCACGTTCCTGCCTTAAACTTTGCAGTGACAGTTCCACATAGGGAAGTGTGAACACAATTGCCTACAATCAAGCATGGTGGTGGGAGGGAACCATGAATCCCAACATGTACTCAAATATACTGAAGCAGAGCATGATCCCCTTTCTTTTGGAAACTGGGCCGCGGGACAGTATTCCAACATGATAATGACCCCAAACACACCACCACTTCCTTGTTAAAGAAACTGAGGGTAAAGGTGCTGGACTGGCCAAACATGTCTGCAGACCTAACACTTATTGAACATTTGTGGGGTATCCTCAAATGGACATCCACCAGCCCTGTGATGTCGTGGCAACCTACTGAACTCCATGCCCAAGAGAGTTAAGGCAGAGCTGGGCAATAATGGTGGCATCACAAAATATTGATACTTTGGGCACAATATGGACATTTTTGCTTAGGGGTGTACTCTCTTTTCTTGTCAGTGGTTTAGACATTAGTGGCTGTGTTGAGTTATTTTGAGGGGACAGCAAATTTACATTTTTATACAAACTGTACACTGACTTCTTTACATTGTATCAAAGTGTCATATCTTCAGTGTTGTCCCATGAAAAGATATGTGAGATGTGCTCACTTTTGTGAGATACTGTTTTAGCATCTTAGTACAGGGGGTCCTTGAGTTACGTGGCGGTTCTGTTCCTCTGAAACACAGATTTCGCCATAAGTCTGAACTCATGCATGTAATGATGGCATATATTTATTAAACATCAACGAGTAGCAGCATATCACTAACACTAGTCTCTCTCATAGGCATTTGTTGTGGCATGTGGTGTTTCATTGGGAGCAATGCATTGTGGTCTATGTAGTGTCTGGTGCCGGAAAACACGTGGCTAATACGAGCTGGAACAAGAGCTGCTTTCTAGGAGTCATAGTTTGTTAGGGACGAGAGTGTGGGTAAAATAAACACATGGATCATATACATAGCAGTAATGAAGTGAAACAGATTCTGATCATTACTCTAGAGTCTCCCTTACGCTTGGGAGCCATAAAAAAAAGCCACAAGTTTTCAAACAAGCATCACAAACGAAAGAGAGCAAATGGCACAACGCCATCTCCCTCGTATAGTGCTGCATGACGCAGAGTGTATTTGTCCACTCCGCTCGCCAACTAGTTCCTGGGCAAACTTAGTTTTTATGTTGCAAACGGCATGTAAAAAAAGCACAAATCAACATATATCAAGTGCGACATAACACGAGGACCCTCTGTATATGTATGTTTTGAGTTGGGATACCATGAAAAATGACTTCTAACTGGTTATAATGCTCATTGATACCTTCTATGATGATTTATTATGGTATTTATTCATGTTTAGAACATATGTTCATAATGTCAGTTTGGTACTGATGGAGGTTCCATTGCCTTAACATTTTAATCTTAATGTAATCTTGAGGACATGATCTGCTTGGAAAAATGTCAATCTGCATGTAACTTTTATTTATTTACGTAAGCCTAAAAATTAGGTTAAATGAGAAAAACGAAAGATATATGATGGTGATATTTGTTTTTCAAGTGAATTTCTGTCAGTAGAAATATGATTCTGATACATCGTTCATGCATCCTTAATTTTGAAATATGACTCTTGATGCTTAGTTTTATTTTTTGTTGTTTGTAGACACATGGCTTGACTGGTAAATGTATTGATTCTACATTTCTACTTACTGAAAGGGAATATTGTAATGTGCTGGCAAGGGCCCAGCACGGGTATTTATATTTGAATCCAGATGCAGAGGGGGCCAGTAAATAAATA
>JBBIGC010061631.1:0-11010 GCA_037576955.1 Lepidarchus adonis | reverse complement strand
CACACACACACACACACACACACACACACACACACACACACACACACACACACACACACACACATACACACACGCGCGCACACACACACACGCAAAAAAACCTCCATCTAATTTCTCAGACAGCAACTCGCTCCAGGGAGTGTACAAATGTAACAATCTTTGCATCACACAGAGCAATATCGGTCCCTCTCTGGTGAATCACCAATCAGTGCTGGCCAAAGACCTCCGAAGCAATCCTATTGGTCGCTTCAGACTCTTGGCATGGTAACTGAAAACGTAGGAGAGAAGAACAAAACTCAAACATTGGAGCAGAGCGTCAGTTGTTCAGTCACGCACTAACACAACCAGCGCACTGTCCACAGCTCAGCCGCAGACATCGCTGTTGGAAGTGGACGGGACTCAGGAAAGCACTATGGAAAGAGTGATATACTGCTGTATATACTCCCCAACTACTTCCACTGCACACTGACTCCAGTACAGCCTGTCTGAGTCCAACATGACCCTTTATGGCAGCAAGTCTATATCACAATACACAAATGATGTGTTTGCACTAGTTTGCATGATCTGGTCTGAGAGGCAGTAGAGATAACCAGCTGCAAAGAACCAATGTGCTTGTTGAAGAACACTAATGGTAAAAGAATACTGCAGTATTATCTCTGTTTGTTTGCCGCATATGGATGAATACCTCAGACAATGATCTCCCTTTATTCAAAAAAGAATAAAAAACCTATTGACCCAAGCCACACCTATAGCACAAGCATTGGCAGATGCTTCAGAGTTTAGAGTGAGAGAGTTTGTTTGAGGAAAGGCTTTATCAAAGTCCGTAGTGGATGAACTGCGCAGCTTGATTATGCACTGTGTGTGTGTGTGTGTGTGTGTGTGTGTGTGTGTGTGTGTGTGTGTGTACAGGAGGGAGGGGTTCACGTGTCAGTGTGATTTTTCCATTACAGACTTTGAACACAGAGATGAAACTGGGTGCGCACACTGAGCTCACAGCACCATATCAGCATCCACATCGATCCAGGGAGAGAGGGGGAGAGAGAGATGGAGAGAAAGAGACAGTCAGACAGACAGGCAGAAAGATAGACAGACAGATAACAACAGAAGAGAAAAAGAGCAGGAGAAGGGGAGAGAAAAAGAGAGATAGGTTGGGCAGAAAAAGAGACAGAGAGAAAGATGGGGCAGGAGAAAAAAGAGAGCATGAGAAGGGGATGGAAAAAGAGTAAGTTCAATATCTGTGAGAGTGAAGAGTGAAGAGTGAGACTGAAGAGTGAAGAGTAAGAGTGAACAGTGAAGATTAAAGAGTGAGAGTGAGTGTGAAGACTGAGTGTGAAGAGTGAGAGTGAAGAATGAAGAGTAAAGAGTAAAGAGTAAGAGTGAAGAATGAAAGTGAAAGTACAGAGTGAGAGTAAAGAGTGAAAGTAAAGAGTGAGAGTAAAGAGTGAGAGTGAGGTGTGAAGAGTGAGAGTAAAGAGTGAAGGGTAAACATTAAATAGTGATTAGTAAAGAGTGAAAAGTAAACATTAAATAGTGAAGAGTAAAGAGTGAAGAGTTAGTGAAGAGTGAAGAGTAAAGAGTGAGCGTGAAGAGTAAAAAGTAAAGAGTGAGAGTGGAGAGTGGAGAGTGAAGTGTGAAGAGTGAAAGTAAAGAGTTGGAGTGAAGAGTAAAAAGTAAATAGTAAAATGTGAAAAGTAAATAGCAAAGAGTGAGAGTGATAGTGAAGAGTAAAAAGTAAAGAGTGAAGAGTAAAGCGTGAGGGTAACGAGTAAAGAGTGAAGAGTAAAAGTGAAGAGTAAAAGTGAAGAGTGAGCGTAAAGAGTGAGAGTGAAGAGTAAGAGTAAAGAGTAAAGAGTGAGGGTGAAGAGTAAAAAGTAAAGAGTGAAGAGTAAAGAGTAAAGAGTGAGAGTAAAGAGTAAAGAGTGAAGAGTAAAGAGTGGAGAGTAAAGAGTAAAGAGTAAAGAGTGAAGAGTGAAGAGTAAAGAGTAAAGAGTGAGAGTAAAGAGTGAGAGTAAAGAGTGAAGAGTGAAGAGTGAAGAGTAAAGAGTGAAGAGTGAAAGTAAGGAGTGGGAGTGCGGACCCTCGTAATGCTCTGTAAGGTGTAAGGGATTAACGCAGAGGCAGACATGAGGATGTATGGACTGTGTAAAGAGGCTCTATGGTACAGAAGACTCCAACAGAGACGGATTCAAACACACACACACAGTCTGTTTCTTTTGGTCTGATCGTCATGAAGTTTTGCCGCAGAGGACAAAGGGCTTTAGAATCCAACCCCAAAAAAATGCAGTCAGGAGAAAGTGTAGGAGGTGGATCTGACAATCTTGAATTGTGATCAGTTTTTAAAACATCCCAAATCTCAACAGTACTTTTCAGAACTGGAAAGAAACATAACAATTTCTGAAAAAAAAATGGACAAAATGAAAGGTGGAAAACAAAACATTGATGCAAGATTCAACAGGAAGGCTTCTTACCACAGGATGAGCTATGAGAAAATATGCCACGTTTTAAAAATCTGTTTTTGTGTTCGAGAATGAAGATGTCTGCTGGAAACAGTATGGCACAAAAACGTGAATCCAGAAATGCATCAGCACTCGGTTCAGTGATGGGTGACAGTGTGACTGTGAGTCAGAATCTATGTGTTCCTACACATCGGGTCAGTGCTGCACACACCAGATGAAGACGTCCTCCTAAAGAAGCTGCTCTGCCATTTTTAGTGCGACAGGACGGATGTTAAAAACTCAACACAACCCCACGTCCCGAGAGAGATTCAGTCAAACTGAAACTGTGTGCGTGTGATGTACGTGAAGGCAGAGCACTGTGATTAAAGAGCACTGAGTCGTCTTGTGATTCTGAAACGATGCCGACCACATCCTTTTTTCCACATCATGACTTACGCAGCCATCCTGAAGCTCAGAGACGAGACCTGACTCTGTCCTGACTGGGGCTGGGGAACAAAACTTAGTACTGAATCAAATAGATGATATAAATAGCTTTCAGAACGTCAAGTTTTTACTGGTCATTAACGTAGCTCAATTGCAGTAAACAAATGGTAAACGGACTAATGTAGTAAATAAATAAATAATAATAAATAAATAATAAATAATAAATAATAAAAAAATAAATAAAAAGTCACAAAAAATAATACATTTTAAGGGATTTCTTAAAAGAATAAAGGACAATCGTATTTTTATGCATTTCTACACTGTAACCACTTACCCTTGTACCATTTAATATAATTCACTGTAACTGAACTGCATAAATGGCCAGTAAACACTAAAAGTATTGGGTATTCAAAAACCTTTGACCAGTACCTTTGTACCTAAGCAGTTAGTTCTTAGTAGGAACGTTGTAATGAGGTGAAAGTCAGGATGGATCCATGGGTCCAACACTTGACACTAGATCTTAATGGAGCTCCATCTAAAAAGTAGTGCTTGAAACGTTTTTTAAACCTTATTCCATATTTTTACATGAAAATGCCCTGAAACATAATCTGATCTTCAAACAAGTCTTCTATTGGACTAAGAAAACCTAGTTTAATTATATTTGGTCATATATTTATTGAAAAACAATGATCCAATAACACAACTGTGTGTGGCAAAAGTAAGTGAACCCTTCATATCATATGAAGGTGAAATCAGAGTCTGGTGTTGTCAATCAATGGCATGACAATCAGGTGTAAGTGGGAGCCTCTGCTTAATTTAATGGACAGAGATCCATCATATCGCTTTTCCACTGCACTGGTGCCAGTGTGGGTTCCAATTCTTGGCCGGTTCCAAAGTTGGGAACCAACCTGAAGCAAGACGACAGCAAGAGATTTGTAATCACTTCTAACTTATTTGCCATTGCTCTTCTAGTCACGGACCAGCATTAGCTCAAATGCCAGCCCACACCCAATGACATCACAGGCACCAACTTTTTTGCAGTTGAAATGCATGGCACCGGTTCCAAAATTGCGAACTGGCCCGGAACGGCAATGGCACTAGTGCAGTGGAAAAGCACCAATCATGAACCGGCTCAGAATGACATCAGTACAGTAGAAAAGCACCAACAAACAACATGATGATTTCCCTGCTCATGCACCTGATTTACTTCAATGGTTAATTGGCAGATATAGCGAAAGTGTTTGAGGAGGGGAGCTACCAAACTATGCCGGACACCAGCCCTCCAGAACCAACTTTGGGCCCCCCTGTCTTTAAGCATGGTTGTTCCAAACCTAGGCTGCTAACTGACTGTCCTAATGACGTTCTGCAAGCATGTCACTAACTCGGCTCGTCTTGATTAGTCTGCAGTTTCACACAGTCAGTAAATGCGCACTTTTCCAGCATCTTGCCTCACTCATTTCTGGTTTGAGCCACACCCACTTTTGGTTTCTTAGTTTAAAGAAAATACTGAAATAAAAAGTTCCGGTGAGGAATCATCACAAAAACATCATGTCACTGCAAAATGTTCTAAATATGTCCTGAACAAATGCATGTGACCAACTGTTTAAAGCTTGTAATCAACAACACATAAAATAACTCATTTATACAGTGACAAATATACCAATACCTATTCAGTATTTGAACTACTAAAATAATAATGCATTTTGAATAGAACTGGGGAAAAATATAAGAAATATATTGATGTGTTTCATGTACAGTGAAAATTTCAATTACGAGGCCTTATTTTTGCCATATTGTCCCACTCTGAGTCCCGACTGCTTTAGTTTGCAGCCTTGTGCAGCAATTATGCAATGTTACAGACTCTTACATAAAAGTGCACTAGCCCCTGGTACTTTACCAATCTGGAGCTGTGCTGTAGATTATCCCCTCAGGCAGGCTGCCCTGCCCATCTAGCCGTCTGTCCCATCTTCTTGTCGTCCCACACACACACTGGTATTGCAATATTTGTGACATTCCAATCACTTTACCACATCCCAGTAATAATACACCTAACCCTAAATGACCTTAACATCACTTTCCAAAAAGTACATTTTCATCTCACACACAAGATGAATTTGACCAGCAAAACATCTCCACTTCCACAGATCTGTCACCACTCTATCATTATGATGATATTTTGACCTCACAAGGTGAGAAATACACATACAAACAAACACACACACACACACACACACACACACACACACACACACACACACACACACACACACACACACACATCGTGATATTCCATTGACTTGTGCATTACTGCATCTCAGTAATAATACACCTAACTCTATCTCTTGACCTAAACATCAGTGGACAAAAACATCATCTTTTGGCTCTTTTCGTTTTTCCCTTTTTTTAAAAATATTGAATTTGAACTGCACCAATAAATTGTCCTCACGTTTACAGATTTTCCAGTATTACTTTTATTATGATCATATTTGAGGACCTCACAAAGTGATAAATACAAACACACACACGCCGTTTCTCATGGCTCAGTGGCCCAATTGTGCACTTTTTTGTCTGAGAGATACAAATGAATGCAAACTGACAACACAGTTGTTGTCCCTGGTGCGTGTGTTTTTTGGTTCGTTAAACTGCAGACAGAAGAAATGTGCTTTTAATGTTGAGACAGGCCTTGGAGTAAAACTAGATAAGACTTTGCAAACATTTTCCAGCGCGCGCACACACACACGCACACACACACACACACACACACACACGCACACACGCACGCACGCGCACATGCGCACGCACACACGATGCTGAGGAGGAGGAGGAGGCTGAACATAAAGTGTTGAGACGACGTCAGGGGCTAGAATCCCTTTCAGACTGTCTGAGAAACACGCTTCAGCTGGCCATTCTCCCAGTAAACATCACTACAGGAGCTACAATTAAAATCAAAGGGCTTTTTCCTTCATGTCATTAACGTTCAACGATTTTTACACTACTTAGCACATCACACGTGCTCCTAAAACCAAATTATCATAAAACAGCGAAAAAGTTGTATTCGTCTCACCCGTTGCTGCAGGTGCATCCACGGCGTCTAATCCGTCTGCTAGAAATTCAGCGGAACATTTATCTACAGCCACCAACTCTCCGGGGCTGCACCAGCGCTCACTGTCACTCTGCCCCGAGCGAGAACCTGTTAGTCTCCCTGTCACGTGACAAAAAGGAGGGTTGGGTGAATACACGCTCGGGCTGTGTTCCGATTCGCCTCCTTCAGTTCTCTGGAACCGGAAACTAGTGTACTGGGTATTGCACGCTACTTATATTATATATTGTATTATATATTGTAAGGGGTTTCCAGAGTCGAAATCTGTTGACGTAGAGAAAGTTTCCGGATTTATTTACCAGCTTTGACAAAAGCTTCCGGAACCTGTGCATCCTCTGCAAGCAGAGTTCACACTAAGCTGGATCTCATGGGATCTCCTCCAGGTCAGACCAATCATCCAATTGGTCCATGAGTGCGGAACGCCGCCATCCGCCGCACACCAAGATACCTGCAATTACATTTTACATTCTTTATAAATGCATGCGTATATTCAGTACAATGTGTATTATATACTGTTCAAAATCAGAATCGTGTTTATTGGCCAAGTATGTGAGTAAACACATTCAAGAAATTTGATTCTGGTCGATGGTGTCTCTCAAGCACAACAGTAAAAAAAAAAAAACAACAATGTAAATATACAATAAAAAGAGTACTGAACAAATATAATATACAATAGTATACAATCTACAATATGTGATATGGATTTTTATTTATAAATATAAGATATGTTTTAACAATATATATATATATATATACATACATGTATATAAGTATTTTAGTACATGTTAAATAATATGCATATACTATTTATAATTATAAATATATGTATGAATATGGACACTAAATGGACACTCATCCATACAATATAATGAAATAAATACAAATAAATACATTGTATTGTTGTATTGACAATAAACCTCTCTTGAATCTTGAGATTTCTGTTTCTACTGCAAGGTGTGTAAGGAGCTACTGACTCCTTACACTCCCTCACACTCACTCAGATCTTCTGCTAATAATATTCTGATTCCACGCACCAGACTTTCCGCTCTAGGACGCAGGTCATTCAGAGCCTTGGCTCCCAAACTATGGAATTCTCTTCCACAATCTCTTCATTACTGCTGCTGTCTATCATCATTTAAATATGGTCTGAAGACCTTTCTTTTTAATGATGACCATTTCCAATCTGTAGGGGTTTTTTTGTTGTAGTTTTTTTTCTCTTTGTAAAGCGACATTGGCTTTGTAAAAGGTGCTATATAAATATAATGTTTATTGTGCTGTCCAGTGTTAATCTGAAGATGATACATTCCCTTGTCTTCTTCCTCCTTTTCACTCTCCCCATCATGCATTTATAAAGAATGTTAATAACAACAACAACAACAACAATAATAATATTTCAGAATACCCAGGGTGCATCACAAAAAGCAGAAAAGTAGTCTTCAAAAATACACCTGTACTTCAGATATAAAATTGGATTGTATAAATAAAAATGTGTGAATGGAAAAATTTAATTAGATTTTACCTGTGAGTAAAACTGCGAACAGCTGCTGAGTGAATAAGTTTGGCTAGAAGCCCCTTGATTCAAAGCACTGAGTGAACAAGTATGCAGATTGGAACACAGCCTCTGATGCTCTGCACCATTCAACGTAGACGAGTAAGATTTGTCAACCAAAGTTTGCTGTTGTAGTAGCGATTTAGTGGATATGGTTATTTAAACAAAGTACAAAATTTATAGTCATGTGTCTTATACAGTGTAAGCATTTAACAACTTCTATTGTTAATCTACTGTTCTTTTTTGAACGCCCGCTTGCAAGTAGCCCGTCAACAAACCCAGCCACCAATGGGGTTAACGCACGCGCAGGAGCGTTTTTTACGACAAACGATATGGATTCTGGGTATTGTAGTCGTCACGACACTTCATTGTTATAGGTTCGCGAAGAATCTCCTATACCGGAAACTACAAACTGCTCTCTCTCAGATTGGTTTACAGTTGCATCAGCGCGAGGAGGTTGAAAAGCCGGCTTAGTTGAATGCTGTGTGTTTTGAAGCAGAAATATTCAGTATTGGCAAAATCAAGGCGAGCTGAACGAGGCAACAAGAAGGGGGCCAAATGAAACTGTTTGTCAGCGAAGGGAACCCGCACTGTGTTAAAGTGTTAGCGGCGCTCGAGCACACGGGAGTGACATGTGACGTACAATTGGTCAGCCACGAGGGTGAGTGGACTGAGTAAAGCACAGTTAGCCTGCTTCTGCTGCTCACATTGTGTGTGTGTGCGTGTGCGCGCGCGAGAGAGAAAGAGTGAGTTTTCGTATATAGATTATAGTTTAATTGTGTAATTACAAGTTAGATGTAGTTGTGGTGATTCAGTTCATGTTTCAGAGACCCTTAATTTAAATGTCACATTGGAAATAACACGTCCATATATATCGGCTCATTTAGCATGCAGCAGTATAGACTCATCCAATTATACTTTACTTTATCAATCAACTGCGTATAATTCTTTAAAACAATAAATCACAAAACAAACTACCCAAATGACCCTGATCAAAAGTTTACAAAGTTTAAATACTTTACTAGTTACTTTATTTACAAATACAAATTTTTATTTTATAACAATATTATATATTTATAATTTATACTTTATTCTATATTTGCAGTAGTTGACATTCTGTAAGTACTGGTATAAACAAGACTGTGGTATACCTGGTTCTAAGCATATTTCTTATGCATTTTTTGTTTCTAGAGAGATTGGTGCCCTTCCTAAACCGCCCTGTCTTCCCTGTTCTGCTCCTGCCCAATGGGCACCACCTCTTTAGTGCTAATGCCATCTGCCAGTGAGTACCTTTTAACATACCGTATATATCTTCCAATATTAGCCTGGGTGTTTATTTTAAAAATGATTCTGACGACCCAACGTTTAATAGAGACTGGCGTTTAATGGAAACGGGCTATTATTCTCCTCACAGACAACAAAATGTTGTGCAGCTTCTTTGCTTGAATGTTCTTTTGCATTTGTTACCGCACGGAGTTTGAACGCTAAATCAAATGACCGTTTCCATTGCTCAAACTGCATCCGACGACAAAACAGTAAGAGGAGTAGTGTACGGAAAGCGTGGTGGGTCATTACAGATCACCATTTACTACTTGGCTACTAATGCCTATTTCTATTCATATCTTTCAAACATGTCGTTGAATAGAAAGGGGCGTCATAAAGAGACAGGCCATTATTAGAAGATATACGGTAATACTAAACTGGGCATTGTAGTCTTTTACTGTTGTAAACTGTGGTTGTTGTCTTATCTGTCCGTTTCTCCACAGGTACCTGTTTGAGGTCGTTGGGAAAGAAGCCAGTGATTGTAGTAATCAGTTACTGGAATGGGAAGTGACAGAACTGCAGGTCAGAATCTGCTGCTGTAGAGACATAATAATGTCAATGATTCATATTTGGTTACACATATTGAGTTGAAATCTAAGCTCAACTGCTTAGTAATATAAAGCATGATTAAAATATTACAAAAGCTTAACTTTGACTTGAAAATATTGTGTTCATGCTAAAATTGGTTTGGCAGAATCTAAGCAGTGGCAAATGTATTAATCCAAAACATAACTGATATTGGGCTTGATGTATGTTATATAATGGTAATAACTATGTTTGGTTGTATGTTTGTGTATTAGCCCGCGCTGCTGCAGGCGCTCAGCATGCTGACACTTCAGGGGAAATCCAGTGAGGCTGGCACAGTGCTCAAGGGACCTCTGGGTTGGATGGAGCAGTTTCTAAGCAAAAGGACAACACCATTCCTAACAGGGGTAAGCTACATTCACATCATAGGCATTATTGTTCAGTTCCAGTTTTTTGCTTAGAACTAATATCTCCAAGATGATGAGTCACAAGTTAAATTTTTTGTCTAAATTTAATTTCATTTTTTTCTTCTGAAAGACATTGTTTTAATAATACTTTAACAACCCTTTTAATTCTGTTTGTTTCAGGAAACAGTGGCGGTGGCAGACATTGTGCTTTGGGCAGCGCTCTACCCTGTTCTGTCTGACTCAGCTTTTGAAGCTGGTGAGACACAGAACAATTGCCTTTTAACATCATACATTTTTGTTATCTAGAGTTCCATTTGTTTATTTTTCAGAATATTTTCATGTTTTTTCTGTTTTTCTCCATGGTCTTTTATCAGTCTTTTTTTTTTACCTCCTTGGATAAGCTCGTTATTATTTTTACCTTTTAAAACCATTTCATCAGTTCATAAGCTCTATATATTTCTAAGATTTTTGCACTCCTTTCTTGTACCTGTTTGATTTAGAAGAAGCACTTTCACATGTTTCTGTATGTAGGCGACCTGCGTTCAGTGCAAGGCTGGTTTGAGCATGTAGGTCAGCTTCCAGCCTGTGGTGCAGCTGCTCAGAGGCTCCTGAAGGGGAAAGGTCCTGCACTGAAGAGTTTCCTTCAAAAGCAGCCAGCGCCACAGCTACAGAGGAAGGACAGCCCTCCCAGTGCAAATGCAGCTGAGGTACACAGTCTCCTTTGAGTATATGTGTATATACAGTGGGTACGGAAAGTATTCAGACCCTCTAAATTATGCACACTTTGTTATTTTGCAGCCATTTGCTAAAGTTCTTTTTTTCCTCATTAATGTAAACACAGCACCCAATCAACACAGAATTGTTGACATTTTTGCAGATTCATTAAAAAGGAAAAACTGAAATATCACATTGTCCTAAGTATTCAAACCCTTTGCTCAGTATTTGGTAGAAGCTCCTTTTGATCTAATTCAGCCATGAGTCTTTTTGGGAAAGATGCAACAGTTTTTCACACCTGGATTTGGGATCCTCTGCCATTCCTCCTTGTAGATCCTCTCCAGTTCTGTCAGGTTGGATGGTAGATGTTGATGGACAGACATTTTTAGGTTTCTACAGAGATGCTCAGTTGGGTTTAAGTCAGGGCTCTGGCTGGGCCATTCAAGGACAGTCACAGAGTTGTTGTGAAGCCACTCCTTCATTATTTCAGCTGTGTGCTTAGGGTCATTGTCT
>JBBIGC010061595.1:0-11010 GCA_037576955.1 Lepidarchus adonis | reverse complement strand
CTCTTTCTCTCTCTCTCTCTCTCTCTCTCTCCCGCTCGCGCTCGCGCGCTCTCTCGCACACACACACACACACACACACACACACACACACACACACACACACACACACACACACACTCTTATTGCCCAGTGCAGCGTCCAGTACAGTCGCACACTTCGCTCCATCAGGACTCTGCAGGTGATGGAGGCCTGACGTCCGGCAGCGTGTGTGTGGAAACTCCGTCCAAAGTGAGGGACGTAGCGTCCGCTGGCAGCTCAGAACTCAGCAATAATGTTCTTCACCACCAGAGGGAGACAGAAACTACCACACTCAGTCGAGTTGTGAGGTGGGATAGTCCTGGACGTTGGTGAGATACTTTATGATCCTGTATGTGTTTCACTGTAAGAGCGCACGCGGTTTTACACAGTTTAACAGAACACAGAGTTAGAGACACATTTTATTCCCGTTCTGCTCACACGCCCACAGCGCCGTACGTTAGAAATGTGCACCGACCCCTACTGACCACTAGATGTCACTAGACATCAGTACCTGATATATATTTTATTTTTTCATCCATATGCAGTGTTTGACATAAGAGTGCAGAATCCAGCAGGTGTAGGCCACGCCCAAGGGAGGGGCCTGAGGTAGGAGGAGGAAATACAGATGGTGTTGTCCATTGGCATCTGCTCAGACATGGAAAAGCTGGAGCTCCAGCGGCCCGGCAGAGATGGCTTGTGGTGGGAGTAAACTGTCTGGCCCCTGATCTTTCTCCTTCCTCGTCTGGTTTGATGAACAGGACGTCCCACTGATGGATGATCTGGAGGAGAGTACAAGGCTGAAACGGGTCCTAGTGTCCATGTGTAATGGACGATCTCGTCATCAGTTCAGTCCAAACCGTAGATGAAAACTAAAGATGGATTAATTGGCTCGTGTGTGAATTTCACGTGTAGAACGAGCCTCGTGTTTGGTTATTGTGTTTGGTCATGTGATGAGTTAAACATGTTCATATCGTGGTTGTGTTTTCTGTAGTTACGATGCCCCCACCTTCGTACTTCGCTGTGGGTGTGGTGTTCTTGGGTTGTGCACCATTTCAGTCCTGTTCAGTTAATCGTCTCATCCCAGAGACCTTGAGACACCAACGTGTGTGGCGTAGGTATCGCCGGCTATTATGCTTCCATCTAGTGGTGACTGGTGGTATTGCTACATGAGGTGACCCGACAAAACAAATTGTTTAAAGCAGAGATCCCCAACCTTTTTCGCGCCACGGTTTAATGTCAGACTATATTTTCGTGGACCAGCAAGTAAGGATGGATAAAAACAACAAAATAAAATGATACGATCAACACAAAACTGTGGTATTTTGTAAATATAATAATAAACATGAATCCACTGTGTAATTATGTAACTTTATTAGCAGCGTCCTCCTGAAATTCTCCAATAACGTCCTCCTCTCAGCCGCTAATGCGCTCTGGTCGCTATGGTAATGTGTAAACGTTCCTTTCAGAATAAGTGTTCAGTGCTGTTGTGGTGATCTCAGGGTTTTCTGCCATGACTTTCATCCAGAATAGCGGCAAAGTTGAGTCTCTAACACACTTAGATGCTACGGATGAAGATCAAATTTTTTAAAAAAGTTTAAATTTTTTGTACGGCCCGGTAGGAAATGCTCCATGGCCCGGTACTGGCCCTGCGGCCCGGTGGTTTGGGATTAATGGTTTAAAAGCAATGTGACACTGTCCAGTTTCCCAATACCACCAACACTGGGAAGCTGCCTCCAGGTCATGAAGCTCAAGACAGCTCAACACGCTCGGAGGAGAACACTAACAGCCACTTCGGTTTCATCCACGCGATGGTCTGAGCACCAACCAACTCACGTAGAGACCACAGAGGAACCATCACAGATCAAACCCATGATCTCCTGACAATGAGGCCAATGCTGAAGCAGTTTCAGAGGATCATCTCTACTCTGCATGAAGTGAAGGAGACAGTCCCAGCTGTTTGTTCCAGTAAGTTTATTACATTTGCACACAAGGCTGCAGAAATCACATTCTCCTGCTCATCAGTCTGGACTGAAATGAGTGAGGTATCAGTGCTCGTTTTATTTAGCTTCATAGGACACAATCTTTCTTCTCATCTGACACTGTATCAACAGCACAAAATTACTACGACAACTGTTACTAAGGATACGAAGTTGGAGGGAAATGTGGCCTGGCAGTATCTGACTTTCCGCTCAGTGTCCACCAGGAAAAGAACCGTGTTCCGTCGCTCTCTCCATGGAGCAGCTGTGGGTTGATGGTGGGAGAGAGAGGTTTTAACTGGGGGGTCGCTGGTTCAATGCCCAGGTCCAGCAGGAAATCCAGGGGTAAGTGAGTAAGCAGCACCATCGCACCTTCAGGTGTGCAGCCCTCTGCTCCTGCTGATGGTGTGAAGATTCAGAAATGGGGACTTTCATGTGTACTTTTCAAAATAAAAGTGTTTTAGGGACGTTCTGCTGCAAACAAAGGCCACAGTTGGTGTATTAAAGATGACTTCTATTGGTTATTTGGTCTAAAATGGTTGTTTCTCACAAATTTTGAGCACTATTGACCGGTAAGTCTGGCTTTACGTGGTGAAACTTTCAGGTTGCATACAACACATGTAGGTCCTTCAGTAGTTAACCAAAGTATTTACATATTTGCAGCACTTTTATCATTGTATGATGTCATTGCCTTTCTTCTTTCCTACATCTACATTTCTGTGTCGTTTATCTGTCTACACTTCTTTGCTTTTTTATATTTAAACCATTTCCCCAAATTTCCCCTCCAATTCCAACCGCTAGCTAGGACTCCCCCCATCACACCTTACAACCAACACTGGGAGGGTGGAGGTGAGCATGTGCTTCACCCACATCTTCTGTTACAGAAGGCCACGCCACCCACCCAGACCAACTGTGCCCTCTTGAACCGCAATCTCGATAACAGCAAAGAATAACCTATGGAAGTATGATCATATTGGTATCGAAAAGAACAATATCAGTACGGGACAGATGTTTAAACCATATTTCACACCAATATATGATAATAATAACAATACATTTAGAACATTCTGGAAGAACAGAATATCTTTACATTTTTAATATTTTTACCAAATAACCTTTTCACACTAGTTGTTTTTTTGTACTACTTTACCCTTATACATTTTTTAATAGTTTATTTATGGTTTTTAAATGTTATACATGCCTTAGAAAACATCAGTAAGCAGCAACACTGATGTAAAAGGCTGAATTTACACAGGTTTCCTATAATTTATAGCCATTTGAGTTGTGGGGTGTGTCCATTGCATAAACCCCGCCCCTTCTTCACCCAAAACCCTCTTATCTATCCGTTATAACTGCTTATTAATGTCTTCACAGAACTTATGAGCTGTAATGAAGTTTTTATTAACCTTTGATAAGGGAAAGCTTATTGTAAATGTAATCCAGGTAGACGTCCCAGTTTTGGTCTACAGCTCACCCATCGGTGCTGCCCTCGTTTAAACTGCTGCCGTTAACTCAGAAGTGACGCGATGTTAATAAGTCTTGTTCTCACTACAGGGTCGCCACCAACTGCACCACTGGTCTGTCTGGTCTACAGAACAATATTCTGGCACGAGACGTCACGTGACCCTCACACAAAACAGCAATTTTCAAAAACTTTGAAAACAACAGAGGAAGGAGGGATGTGGCTAATGAATGGCGAATGGAGCTCAGTGCGGAATTGTATCAGACATTATTCAGCAGTGAAATCCAACCCAATGTTGCCGTCAGTTTTTTTGGTAAAGTGAATGTCCCCGGCCTCATTAAGTCGACTTCTGCGTTCTCATTGGTTGAAGTTCGCTGGGAACTGGCCCAGATGTCTAGCAGGCTAGATATGCGATGGGAGTCTGCGGCTAATCGTTGTAATGAACACCCATCAGTTTGTGATCGCTGATCAGATGTGGACTTGCGCAGTCGAGGGATTTAAAGTTGTGTAGAGGGAACAAGGCTTTAGAGAAGCTCAGGTTTGATCGTTACAAAAATGACGTTTACAGACCTAAAGTCAGGCAGGAAGTTCCCCTTTCAAATTCTGCCATTCATGCATTGGAATCAGATGCAGGAAATATCATTTAAATGAGCAAATGACCCTTTATCTGTGCTTTGATTGGCTGTTTCAAGAAATTTGTTAAGACGCTGTTGGCTGCAGGATGTTTTATGCAGGAAAAAAGAAAATCAAAATTTGCAGGAAAGTTTTGCCATGTAAAGCCAGCTTCAGGACACACCATGTTTGATTGGATTTGAAGAGTCTGTGACGGACTTTGGGGGTCTGTAAGTGCGGTGAGCATTTCTGCACGTTAAGGCTGATTACGTAGCACCATTGCGTCATGACGTTTGCTGATGTTCAACATTGCGTCGTGCAAAGTGTGCTCCCCGTTCAGGATCACAGTACAGCAGAGGTGTTCTACTCTGGACCTGGAGAAAAACCATCCTGGGGAGTTTGGATCCTGCACACACTGAAGGCCTTTATTACCTGGATCAGGTGTGTTAGATCAGGGGCGGGGCTAAACTCTGCAGGGTGGTGGCTCTCCAGGACCAGGGTTGGGCAGTAGAGAGTCAAATTAAATGAATTTTTTTATCATATTTTACAACAACAGTGAGTGTTGAACAAGCATAAGCAGCTTTAATGGTTTTGTTCTATTTTTTTCATTTCTTGCTATGTTTCATCTTCTCTCAATATTTAGAGCCTGGAACACACTCAACATCCTGCCCTCTAATCATCTCTGCCAGATTCTCGTTGATCGCGTGGTGTTTCTCTCTCCTTCTTAGACTCCTTCACCACCTGAGGAGAAAACACAACTCTGTTAGCGAAGGAACAATGTATGGGCCATACAAACCAATCAGCCATAACATTAAGACCACTACCAGGTAAAGGGAAAACATTGACTTCATATCTTGCATCTGTAAGGATATAATTGGCAGCAAGTGAACCATCGGTTCTTGAAGTTGATGAGCTAGAAGCAGGAGCGTAAGGATTTATGGGCCTAAAGCATCTTCAGATTCCAGGTGTGCATTAGTAAGTACCTACCAAAAGTGACCTAAGGATCAACGATTGGGTTATGGGCACCCAGGGCTCATTGATTCATGTGGGGAGTGTGGTGGGATCCCAAAAAGGAGCTCCAGAGAGAAAGGGGTCAGAACACACCACAGTTAGACCTGTTTCAGCTGGTCTTAATGTTATGGCCGATTGGTGTATACCACATCTTCGCCCGCAGAGGTTTAAAGGGTACGGATTTCAGACTGAGCTACAAAGAACGTTTGTCAAGGTGTCTGACCTCTCCATCACGGGTCTCAACGGTTTTGATCACAACCTTCTTGCCATGTCCAACATCAGCCGGCAGGTCCATCTCTGGTCCATTGCGCATTCCCATTGATGTTATGTTCATAATGGGAACCACGATTCTGAAAGTACGAGAACCCACTCAGCCACGAAACATCACTCATCCTAAGACAGATGCTGGTAAGAGTATTTACCTGCTCTCCTCGCCTTCTAGTAACTTCCTATAGGTGGCGATCTCAATGTCCAGGGCCATCTTAACGTTGAGCAGGTCCTGATATTCCCTCAGGTGACGAGCCATTTCATCCTTCAGGTGACGGATCTCTTCCTCCAGACGAGTGATGTTGTCCTGGTAGCTCCCGACCTCCACACCGAACTGGTCCTCCATTTCCCTCATCTGCCTCAGCAGAGCCTCATTCTGTAGGACATATACATTAAGCCTTGTTCACACTACTTTAGGAGACGATGAAATCACCAACACTTCACTCTCTACAGTGTTCACACTCTGTGATCATGAGTCTCACACACAATCATATGACTGATCTGCGACCTGGGAGTTCTCTCACTGACAGAACACCAAACTACGTCTCGTCATGCGAGAGTCCGTGGTTCCAAGAGCTCAGCTCCCTCTCCCCAACCAGTCTGACCATCAAATTCCCATATGGTCAGAACATCACTGTGTGAAAGAGCCGTTTTCCAGCATCAGAGAAAGTGTTTAGCAGCCTCTAAATGGGAATGGGGAACATAAGCAATGGCACTTTCCATGTTCCGTGTTTTATTCTGACCCCTCACTGATCTGATCTTTACTTTGTGTTGATTTTTACACTGTTCATTGCTGCAGTAAACAGCACATTTACATTCAGCTCATCATGTGGGGACGTCGTCTTTTTGTACTGAATTATACTTTTAGAGAATGTGTTTCATGTTTTTAGATAAACCTCCTCATTTAAACACGACACCAACACCAGGTTTGGAAAATCAGAGTATAAACCACAGCCGATCGTTGGGAAAATACGGTAAATCTGCAGAGGATTTCTTGGCCTGAAAGGCTTTAGGTGCCCACTGCAGAAACCAGGAACTTTGTGTCTTTTTTACACTGCAGGAGCTCAGCCTAGTTATAGTAAGTAAATATTAATAAAGCACTTATGCTGTACAATATAATAGGAAGAACAATAAGACACATAAAATAAAAAATAACACACAATCAAACAAATGCCTAAAGAAACAAATACGTTTTTGACGGCTTCTTAAAGAGTCAGAGGAGTCGTAACTGTATGAGGAGATTATTCCAAAGCCTTGGAACCACCGACTGAAAGACTCCACCCCTTTGTCTTTGACCTACCGGGAACAGATTGAAGATTACAAGAACAGTTTGTCTGACGCAGGTCAGTTCAGCAGCCGGACTCTTCTACTATGAAGCTGTGATGGTGTGATAGAGACAGTATGAGGTTCAGCATCGTGTTGCTGAAATATGAGTTCTTCCCTGAAAAAGACGACGTCTGGATGGAGCATGTGTCGCCCTAAAACCTGATCTACCTTTCAGCACTGATGGAGTTTTTCCAGATGTTTAAGCTGATAATTCCACGGGCAAGAATTCTCCCCAGAATCTTGGAACCACAGGCCGAAAGCCTCCACCCGTATAGTCTTTAACCTCATATGGGGAATGACTACACATTTTGAGCCTGCGACTGAAAAATAGAGACTGTATGTTTGAGAATATGTATCACAGAGCTTGGCAATGCAGTACTCTATGTAAGTTAGGCGCTTATTTCTGTTCGAACCCGACCCACCTCCAAAAGAGCAGAGACCGAACCCCGACCCGAACCCAACATGCATTTATACGTTTCTGTCCAAACTCGACGTGAACCCGACTGGAATTGTAATGTTTGGCCCGAACAGCTGCTGCTAAGTGATTATAATGATTTTCTCTTAAATTCGCTTGTCCTGTCTTTTCACTATTGTAAGAGTCGTCCACATCTCTTACATCATCACAGCCTCATCACAGTCTGTCTTGATCACTAAGCAGAAATACTTCCACACAGTAGACTTTCCTTCATATTCTGTTGTTTTAAATTCTCCCAGTAAGTTCTTTTGTACGTCTTCCATGAAGCTTATTTCGGCTACTGAATGAAAAGTTGTGTTGTCACAGCTACGGAAACAAATCCCCTCTATCGAACATGACCCAAACCCGTCAAAATGTTCAAACCTTCCCTGGCCTGACCCGTTGGGTCCCGTCGATTTCCGTCAGGCCTGGGTCAGGTATCCATGCTCTAAAATTTAACTGAATCCTAAAATCCACAGGGACACAGTGGAACAAGTATAAAATAACAGTGATATGAATCAAATATTACTCCCAGATTTCCCACAATGGACTTTGACTTTGAGGAAACTGCTTTTTGTTGAGATCCTGAACGAGTTTTGTCCCTACTCAAGGGTAGGTACTTTCTAAGTGAGCACCTAAACTTCTGGAGTCTCTGTGGGTCTCTGCATTTATCTCATCCACGTGTGGAGCTTTGAGCAGCTATCAACAGCACCCGGGGAACGGTGGAACCTGGCTCAAGGGCTGGAACCTGAACCTGTGACCCTCTGATCACAAAATAAGTTCTTAACCACAAAACCAGCCTTGCTGCAATTCAGCTGAAACAGGTCTCTGTAAGGTTCACACGCCGCCATGTTTCCGCAGTTTCTCGCCAGGCCACACGAGGGACTAGTGGGGACATGGGACGTCAGAACCCGGCTGTTCTTCGTCACCGATGGCCCATCAGAGCACCACGAGTGTCACCTGTGGGGCAGCCCGGTGATGAGTGTCAGCTGGTCAAAGGAGCATAAAGAGGCTTCGCGAGCTGACCACCGGTGCTGGTCCATTTTTGTTGGAAAATATACAACAATCCTTTCAGACCAGCCGGTATTGGTAGTGGGCTTAGACGAGTACGTCAAGCTCACACTCTGCTGCTCTATCTGTGTGATTGTTGTGGTTGGGCGTTCAACTTTGAACTGCCTGTGTGTGTGTGCTCACCTCAGAGCTGCCTGTTTGTGTGTGTGCGCTCCCCTCAGAGCTGCCTGTGTGTGTGTGGCTATTGCTCGCGGGCTCAGAACGTAGGGCACTGGCTTAGGGAGCGCTGAGGCCGGGGTTCGATACTTGCTCAAGGCAAACTAGGGATCACTCCCAGTTGGTGTAGTTGGGTGTGGGAGTGATCGTCCTTAGTTTGTTTTCGTTTATTTTTGGCCGGTTCCCGTTTGTTTATTTATTTTACTGGCCGCCTCTGCATCTGGATTCAAACTTAAATTTCCGTGCTGGGCCCTCGCCAGCACGTTACAGGTCACAGTTCTGAAAAAAAGAAACGAGTATGTCGAGTGTGTAGAGTATTAGCTCACCGTGCTCTTGAGGGCGTCGATCTCGCAGTTAAGCCCCTGAATCTGCCTCCTGAACTCATTGGCCTCCTGCTTGGCCTGTCTCATGGCGTCAGCGTTGCGCTTTGCAGAGTCTGACAGGTCAGTAACCTGCACAACAGAGAACAGAGAGTGAAGTGGTGGGACAGCAGAGCGGATAACACCACCTCGTCCATGCAGATAACCCACACTTCATTGGATAAATTCCTGTGAATAAGAGTGTAATCGTAATATGTAAATGACAGATTTCATTTACAATTTATGAACATTTAGTATGAAATGCAACAAAAAATCCCAAATTACCTGGAAAATTATTTGGTTAATTAACTTCTGGGATATCGGTTATCTTCTTTAAATGTGAAAATACAAGATCCTAACAGCACAACAACATATAACATTTTCTTTTTTATACTTATTTATTTATGTATTTATTTATTTATACGTATTATTATTTAATTTCTCCATCTTTCAGAATTAAAATATATAAAGTATCGACGAGAGTGAGTAGATTCAAGATTCAACAGAGATTTATTGCCGATACAACATTTTACGCAGTTCACTGTGTGACACAGTCCCCACCCCATAAAGAATGCAGAGTAAATTATATTTTAAAAATACAAAAAATATGGAAATTGCACTTAAATACAAATCTAAGTAAATTGCAATAATTAAACAAAATACACAATATGTATAAATCTATAAAAATAACTGTAAATCTATTAAAAGTGTCTGTACGCTAAACAAAGGGACAACAAGGAACATAAGACTTTTAAAGTTGCGAATGCATTGTGCAAATGGTTTGTGTAAAAAACATTGTATTCGAGTTATTTGGGATATTTTCAACGAGACAGACGGGTGCAAATGGAAAATGGTGACAATATTGCATGAGGGTGATTGTTTTTAAGTTTGTGTTGTATTGTTCTGCATTGGCCCATTTCTGATATTCCACACTCTTAATATTTATTATAAGAGCTCTTTTCTGATTGGCTCCCCTGTGTTGTGGGCGGAAACGCTTCTTATAACTAAGTGTAAATGGAGGAGTTTAAACCGCTATAGGCCGACAAGGTGGACAGGTTGTGACATCACAAAAACCACGACTTCAGTATCGTATGAAGAGTAAATTGCTAACAGTGTTTATGTGCAACATCAACCTTTTTATATATTTTTTAAAACGTGTGGTTTTTGAAATATATGAGCTCTTTAACATGGAAACTGATAAAGTAAATGCACTGTTTTTATGACATCACTAAAGTAAGAGCACAGTCTGTCTGTTAAACCTGTAAATGTAAGGTGATGTCTGATTTTCAATGTTCCTGAAAACCCTGTCAGTGGGCGTGTCCCATGGGTTTCTGACCCCGCCCCCTCACCTTGGACTTGTACCACTCCTCCGACTCCTGCATGTTCTTGGTTGCAATGCTCTCGTATTGGGACCTGATTTCCCTCAGGGCTGCTGTCAGGTCCGGGCGAACCGTGGCCTCCACCTCCATCTTCAGCTGCTGAGTCTCAATGCTCACCTGCACATCCTGGATTTCCTGCTCGTGGAATACAAGAGAACATGTTCTCCATGGTTCTTCCATGGCTCTCTGGCTTAGGGCAACACAATGAGGAACATGGTACTAGGCTGAGGGAACTGGAGTTGTGATGGAATGGTGATGGCACCTGTCAGGCTGAGAAGGTGAAGTCTGTCTTTCCACCTTACCTCATCATGCACCTTCTTGAGGAACTCTATCTCATCCATCAGGGACTCGATCTTCCTCTCCAGCTCCAAGCGGGCGAGGGTGGCGTCATCCACGTCCTGCAAGCAGACAGGGAGTCTGATTCTTTTGTCTGTTGCATGGACCTGCTTTAGTGAGGAAACCTCAGATCTGCAGACCTTCTCAGTAGAGACTGTAATAACTGGTGGTTATTTATAGAAATAAATATGAATCGGCCATAACATTAAGACCATTGCCATGTAAAGTGGAACAGTGACTCTATTTATTTCATTACAGTGGCACATGTCAGGGGTGAAGTACATTAGGCAGCAAGTGAACAGTCAGTTCTTGAAGTGAATGCGCTGGAAGTGTAAGGATCTGAGGTCTTATTGTGATGGAACATCTACAGAACAGCAGCTCTTATGGAGTGTTCTAGATCTGCAGTAGTTAGTACCTACAGTGATCGAAGAAGAAGAGAACTGGGTGATGGGTTCTGGTCCAAGGTCTGATCTCAGAGAGGATCCTGTTGTACAGAATGTTAATGGTGATCTGATAGAAAGGAGTCAGACACACAGTGCAGCACAGACAGAGCTGTTTCAGCAGCAGGAGGTGGTCTTAATGT
>JBBIGC010061585.1:0-11011 GCA_037576955.1 Lepidarchus adonis | reverse complement strand
CTGACTGTTAAAACACTCACACACATGCACACCCACACATGCGCACACGCACATTCACATTTATCTTTAATAGTCAGCAGGGCCTTGCAAGCCATGTTGGTGCAATATCCAAACCAGATAGTGATACAGCTACTCAGGCTGTTCTGTAGAGGTGGTGAGGACTGGTGGTGGTTCAACTTTTACCTCAGCCTTGAATGTATGTACTGTAACAATCCAGCCCTTAGTAGGCCCTGCAGAAGAAGCCATCATTCTGTTTTGTATAGCCATATGGGCCTGGGACTTCAGAAGACCAGCTTCTGTCTCTTGCATAAAGAAATACAATCGAAGCAAATAGACAGTAATATATTTCTATCCAGAAACATCCCCAAAATGGACCATCAGCAAAAGCCAAAATCAATCTGTCATGGTATGGGGGTGCATCAGTGCCACTGGCATGGGTGATCTGCATATGTGTGAAGGCACCATATATGCTGCCATCAATGTGACATTTTTTTCTGGAAGGTCCATAGATAACGTTTCTGGAAATTGAGCTTATATTCAGGCTCAAATTAATTTGCTCAATTATTTACAGTACAGAATTTTTTTTATTTGAAAGCTTTTTTCCCCTCTAACAAATCATTAATATTAGTATCATTATAAATAACAGTAATAGAGTAAACACTGACCTTATGTGTCAATTTCTTGCTTTAACCATTTTCAGGCCTCTCCTCATGGAAACCCCCTGTTCTTGTAGTTGCCATCAAGTACTTGGTTTGGCCTCAGTCAGTCCTTTCTTACATTAAATCAGGTGCTGGAGTAATGTCTGGAGGCATCGAGAGGAAATCTGGAACCAAACCTGTGTTCTTCCAACTAGCTCACAACATATCAATGACTTTTACCAATCTTTACAAAAAATTGTTCTTGATACTGTTTACTGCTTTTTATATATAGAGAGATATATATAGAAAATATACATCATAGTACTTTAGCAAAAACTAATTCAGCACTTTCGACTACTTTTGTTAGTGAATGGAGAAGCCCAAAGCAGTATTTATAAAAGGATATTCTTAAATTAGTAGCTTATTTGACTCTTATTATACAGTTAGTTTAGAATTATGACCTGAGATGGAGAGTCAGCTTACCTTTTCACATAGCCTCTGTCACATTCAGTGGGAAACTGATGTCACTTGATACATAAATTAAAAGAAGCTAAGGAGCTGTACTCTTTTCACTTCTAAACACAGATCCTCCAAAGATTCACTTGGACTGCATGGGAAAAACAGCAGATTCCACCATTGTGGTTGTGGCTGGAAACAAACTGCGACTGGATGTGCCCATCACTGGAGACCCAGCGCCCACTGTTGTTTGGACCAAGGCAGAGAAAGTAAGGGTCAGGCCCTGACACTACATAAAGCTTAACACGGTTCATTGTGGAAATCATTGTATTTCTTATTCTAATTCTCAGCACTCAGCATTTTCATGTTTGTTCATTAGTACAATTAGTACAATTAGCTCAATGCTGGTCATATGACTGCTGTCCTGCTATATACTGCTATAACCACTATAAATATTCTCATAACTGTACAGGTTGCTTTATACCAATTACTGGTAAATTATTATTCATATTTTCAAGAAGTACTTATAGGACTTATACTTATGTACTTATAGGACATCCTATTTATAATACCTTTATCATATTATACATTAGTAAATTAGTAAGCAGTGTTCTTAACATATTCATTGCCTGGCATTTATAGCTCTGCTATATTAGTAAAAACATGGTTCAATACACTTCGTCACTGTTCCCCCTTATACCAATGAGAAAGGAGCTCTATCCTGAAGGCCTTTGACATCAGCTATGAAGCCCAGACAGGTAAGTGGATATTGGGGAGAGTTCCTCTCAGCCACTCCTTACTAAGTCATGGATGGTCATTTTTGGAAGGTTTGTATTCGGGCAGGAGTTTGACCTTTTCACTCTTAGCTTATCTAAAGCCTCATCGCTTGTGCTCTGCTTGTGTAGGATAAATCTAAAAAGGCACCAGAAGAAGGGAAATGGGAACCAGCCTTCATCTGGACTTTGAAGGATGGTGAAGTGAGTTCTGGCCTTTAAACCAATCACCTACCCACACTCTGTTTGTTTTTATGTGCTGTGAGAATGCCTTTGACCGTGGTCTGCATTGTCTTTTTGATGCTGCAGGCACTGCATTGTGATACAATCTGGGTTCTTTTTTTATTAAGGGGAACAAGCTTAGTTAGTCTCACTAGATTGTCATAACGCCTTCACAATAGGCATAACAGTCTACTTTATAAAACTGCACCTTTGGGAGCAATTCATATGCACGGCATGCTGTTCAGAAGCATACTTTGTGAGCCAGGTAAGCCAATGATTCATGTACTCAGCCTGTGAAACATGGTTTAAGCAGGATTTGGCAACCTCCTTTTAAACAGTAAGTAATAATGGCACGATCTGAGGACCTCTCTGGTTCTGCATCCTTAACGTGTAAGTTTGAGTATTGGCCATTGCTCTCATTTGCTTGGTATGGGAATGATCTACTGTGCTGGCTGTAAACTCTTGTGAGAGTATAAGGCGAATTCTCTGAATGTTTTAATTGTGAACACCTCACTAGGTTTTGACAGATTCAGGTGGACGTGTCCATGTGGAGAGCACAAAGGGTCATTGCATCTTTACAATTGAGGGTGCGGAACGACAGGACGAGGGCGTGTACTCTGTCATTGTGCGGAACCCAGCAGGAGAGGATACTGCTGACATTAATGTTAAAGTTGTTGGTAAGATATTCATGCCCAGATCCATATCCTCGAGCTACGTCGGGGTTCCGATGTAACACAAATTTTGACGTAAGTCGGAATTCAAGCATGTAATGATGCTGCAGAGGCTTTATTGAACAGCACTGTGCTTTATTACCAGCTGGCAACATGCAAGAACAAGTAGCACGCATAAAGCTAACAGCAGTCTCTCTCGTGGCGGTAAAGCTCTCATATTAGTGTAAAGCATTTAGGAAACATTGCTCCAGATAGAAATGCTCTTTTTAATGCCATATTCAGTGAATGAAACCAAGTACCACCACAGCAGTAAACACACCCTATCTCACCCACCAATCCACATGAACTCATATTCAACACTAACAGTGAAGAAACAAAGACATCACACCAATAACAGCAATAAACAGCGCACAGTAAATGAACCCCGACCCTGCACACACACATGCACACACACACACACACTGCATGCAGCTCAGCACGTGGTAGTCCTGTAGTTCCGTAAAGCATTTTGTAGGGGTTCAACTGCATTTTACTACCATACATGACAGTGTAAATGCATAATTTAAAAAAGTGATTAGTGATCTAATCACGAATCGTTGTATATTCAGTGAGGTGATGTAGTTACTATCAGACAACAATACTTTAAAAATCTTGTAAAAAGGAAAAGGAAATTCTCAATGTTCTGTATAAGGTTTTATTAATTTTAATCATTAGTTATTTCTATTGTCTGCTTTTCATTCAGTTTTGATGCAGCGTAAATAACAGCCTGCATATTTAAATTATACACTTTTAGAAATTATAATGTTTTGTAATGAGCTTAAAGAAACACAAACTACTAATTCAATAACATTTCATTTCTATTAAGAAGCAAACAAATAAATGAACTGTTTCTGTAATATTTAAGGCAGGAATGTCGAATTCCAGTCCTGAAGGCCTAGTGTCCAGCACAATTTGGTAGTTCCTCACCCCAAATACACTCACTAAACCTTGCAATTAACAGGAGAGTTAAAATGGATGTGTCTGAGCAGGGATATCACCAAACTGTGCAAGACACTGATTATCTAGGCCTGGAATTTGATATACCTGATATAACTGATAACTGCTTATTAAAAAAATATTGTGGCTAATAATCTTAATGAGAGTTTGCTTCACTTCTGGTGTATCACATAAAGTATTGGATTAAATAGTATTAATTTTGTCAATGTATTGTTTTTGACAATACATTTTTATTTTCCTTACATTTCTGTTTTCTAAGCTTTTTCAACAGTCATCTGTGCTTCAATTAACCAAAGTATTCTTTATTTTAGATGTGCCAGACCCTCCTTTAGCTCCCCAAATCATTAGTGTTGGTGAAGATTCTTGTGTTGTCCAGTGGGATCCTCCTGTGTTTGATGGCGGCCAGCCAATCTTGGGTAAGTGGTTCTTAAATGCAAAGCCTGCTGATCTTGTTTTTTTAGATCTAGATTCTGCTTAGCAAACAGACTAAGACATTAAGTGGTATCTTAATCTTGTGTATTGTTATCTAAGGCTACGTCCTGGAGAGAAAAAAGAAAAAGAGCTACAGGTGGATGCGGCTAAATTTTGACCCATATAAGGAGACCACATATGAAGCTAAGAGGATGATCGAAGGCATGGCCTATGAAATGCGAGTCTATGCTGTGAATACTATTGGCATGTCACGTCCCAGTCCTGCCTCTCAGCCATTTGTACCTGTTGGTGAGTTTTACTGCTTTACAATTGACCTTTGTTTTGAAATCAATTAACATTCCCATGATTCTTAGCTGTTTAAAGCTTGTCCTGTCTAATATTGGAACTGTTAATTTTTAATACATTAAACCATTTTGTTTCAGGTGCATATATTTATATTGTCATTTCCTACAACCATGTTAATATCTCTAGAGCTTGACATGACAGATCGTTAGGCCATTTTAAAATAATGACCGATTACACAGGAAACCTGTAAAACCAGGTACATTGTTGTACATACTTGACAAGCTTTGTTTCCAATTCTAATAATCAAAACAGTTTACAGTCCTGTGCAGACAAACACTTGGCCTTTTTTTTTAATTATTTATATAGTACAATTAATCTCTACAATCCTGTGGACAGTGTCAACAGTGTCAAAGAACTGTAACTTGAGGCTTCTTATATTACCAGACCTAGAGCTCCTTTAAGGAAGGTGGCCAACTACCAACTTAAGGGTGAAAATTCATCAATGTTATTTAACGACATAGCTTTGATTAAATTAATTGAATTAATAAAGAGGCTAATTCAGTTTCACAAAAATGACTAAAGCTCCTTATTTACCAAACATGTGCACAAATGCTATACACCCCATATTACATGTCAGTGTTTTAGTTTTCCAAATGGGAAAACATCACAAGACAAAATATCTCAAATGGTTTAGTGGCATAAAGTTCTGTAATATACAAGAAACATCTTTCAAATACCCTAACAATATACATAAAAAACAAAATAACAGAGAAAATGCACAGTCACCATCTATTATATGCTAGACTAGATATGCAGCAGAGTTTTCTTCAAAGTAATGTTAATAGTTTATGGGCAAGCCTTTATTAAAGCCAAATAATAATAATAACAATAACAATAACAACAACAACAACAACAACAATTATTATTTGTTGTTATTGTTGTTATTGTTATTATTGTTATTATTGTTATTGTTGATGGTGTTGTTGTTGTTGTTGTTATATATAATATACAAACATAAATACATACATACATACATACATACATACATACATACATACCAGTGGTGGCTGCTAGTCCTTCAAACAGGGGAAGCTTAGGCCTGCATCATAAAATTTGTTATGTTATTTGTACATGAATTCTGAGGTTTCATCAAGAGGCCAACAGTGCATATTTTTTGTCACAGCACTTCCAGTCAGCCAGTTCACTTTGTCATACCAGAAGAGCTGAAAAGACCTGTTATTTTTCACTGATTTGTGCACCAAATCAATCATGGACCTTGGTCGGTCCTGCTGTTTAATTCTGAATCTCTCCTCATAAGGAAGATTATTAAACCGCTTTTCCAAAAGCAAGTGATTATGTACAGCTCGCTAGCTGGCTAGTCTCATTCCACAAGCTACTTTGAAGATTTGAAAGAAAAAAATGAACTTTACAAAGCTGAAACAAGCAAATTTAAGAACGATTTTTAATGTTAAGTATGATGTACACAAACATAAATAGTTTATATTACCAGCCAATAATGCACAGCGTGGAACAGTTTCACAACCTCGCTTGCGAATCCACATGGAACTAAACTCTGAATTGATGCAACACTGTTGTACATAAAAGTGTTGTCTATCAAAAGGGGGTTCCACTCTTTAGACAGCATTCAATCAGCATTCATCAGCCCAGCGTCCTGGTCCGCTCCCTGCTCTATTGACTTCCAGAGAAGCTCAGCTTTCCTGGAAGTGACTATTTCGCTGCATTTATCCAATAACCTAAGCTTCTCTGCAGTAAAAAAGCTGCCTCATAGAAGTCCAGTGAAGCTGAGCTTTCATATGCGTTAATGCACTTTGCTGCCACAGAAATGTACAGGAAGAAAATCGTTTCACAATCTACAATAAATAGCTGAATATGAACGAGTGCATCTTGCAACATATTTCTAAAAGTAATATAAATATGACATATTTAAACATGTTTTGAGCATTTATTTTCTGAAATATTAGAGAAAACAGAGCTTCCCTAGTAGTCTTAGCGCAGTCGCCACTGATACATACATACATACATACATTTTAGTTTATTTTTAGTGCTGGGGAGAGTGTCAGATGTTAGGTGCTTTGTGTCTGAAGTTGTGACAAGCCTGCAGCTCTCAAAGTGTCTGCCACCAAGGTGTCTTTTATCTGTTTGCCTAGTAAGGGATGGTGCTCTATTCTGACCACCTGAAGCCACTCAGCCTCATGTCATAGTACTGTTCCCCTTGCTGGTCTGTCATCTTTTAAAGGAGCGGCCAAGAGAAGACCATAGTGGCTGCTCATTGATTAAAACAACATGAAATAGTTAGTGTTCAGAGTTGTCTCTGTATCTGTCACTTGGTCTTGGCTCATCCTTCACTTTATCTGGCGTTAATGGTTCTGCAGAACTGAGCTATCAGTGCTGTCTATTACAATGCAATAGATTAGGAAACTATCTTTGGCATTCTCTTCTATAAATAAAGACATGTTAGTGTGTTGCAAGGCAATGTCCAGTCATGCAGTTCGCCCAAGCTGCTAGACCACAGAGAGGGGTGGGGGGAGGACACTCATTCAGCTGCACTGCAACTGTCCTCAACCCTGACCACAGCTCCCAGGAGGAGACCAGAGCAGGTGTTAGGAGAAGGCCGGAACGAGAGGATCATAGGCTCACGAACGGATAGACGGCAAAGAATCATCGCAGAGTACACTAGCCTGACGTGAACCAGCATCACAATGACTAAACCTATGCTCCCCAAAACAGCGGAAAAGAAGTCGGTTGAGGAAGCGCCAGTAGATTCAGTGGCCCCTGTAGATGCTAAAGAGCCTGAGGAGGAGGCACCACCCGCACCACTGCCTGAGGAGCCAGCACAAAATGCCAGCACTGAAGCTCTTGCTCCTCCATCCGAAGAGCCTGTGCCTCCTGCTCCTACTGCTGATGGTGAAGCAGCGGCAGTGGAAGAGGCACCTGCAGGAGAAGAGGTGGCACCTCCTGCTGAGAGAGTTCCCTCAGAGCCTACCCCCCCACCAGAACCTGAACCCCTTGGCAGTAGGCGATTCTAACTCTCCCTGGGAAAAGCTAATAAATGCATGCACTGTGTTGCTGTAGACAGTGAACATCTGTAGAAACTTTTTTTAATGGTCTGATTGGGCTTACTTGACAGGGTTTCTATTTTGCTGTAGTTCTATATTAAATAAATTTACTTCAATGGCTGCTTTTTCTCTGAAACATTATATACTCCAAAAAGTATGATGCTTAATTTTTTGCTTAAAATGGACTCTGTGAAATGCTGAAAGATAAAGATCTCATTTGGTCTGTGAAATGCTTGTTCTGAATAGTATGGCTGATGATATGATGATATAATGTGTCCTAGAAAGCTTGTTCTTGTGAAGCAGCTCCAAAACACATCCAATTTAGAATGCAGCAGTGTACTTTGCTGTGCAATATAGGACAACAGAGCTAATTTTGACAATACTAATGTATGTCTTTCTGCATGCTTTGGGCTTTTTGATACATACAGAAATACTTTTGTCAATATTTCTATTGATCATTTCACTATTAGATGAGGAATTCTTTTCAAGCTAAAGTTTTTGTTTAGAACAGAACTAGCTCTATCAGTTCATTTTGGTTAAACATTGGTTATTTGTTTAAGGTATATTAGTTGTTAATTTTTTTTTGTAAAAAAAAAAAAAAAAGCCCTAATGAATCTTAGAACAGTCAGTCCATAAGCTTTTAGTTGGGACAATCTATTTTTGTCCTAGGCGCAACAGCATCAACAGTGACAGCGTTTATATCTTTGAGAGGTTCTTAACACTGCCAGTCCAAGTTTAACTTGTGCTCATTCAAGCAATGACAGATATGCTTTACTGTGTTGGGCAGCTTAATGTGAAGGTTGGCTGCAAGGTAAGGTTAGATGTACCTCGCTTCGGCCTTTGCTTTATTTGTCTCAAAGTGTCCACGGCTTCACCTCATAGTGAATGGGTTTTGCTGTAATTCTCACACTGACAAGTATAAGAGCGTCGGATTTAAAAGACCATGGTGAAAATCCATATAGTACATTAGGATTTCATTTTGATGACTTAGTACATCTGCACTGCACAGCAACTGCCCACACTAAACATATATCATGAGCTAAGCATTTTCCTTGCTGTTAAAGTTTTCACCTATATATATTTCAGGAAATTCAGAAGTGCTCATTTTACAGCTGAAATACTAAATGCAAAACAGTTTGAACAGAATTGAAAAAGGACCTGTTCCTTTTGCCTGAATGCATATCTATGGATTCTGTGTTAAATGGATTTTCTAAATAATTAAAATTATAATATTTAATAATACTCGTCTGTAAAGATTATGGCTTCACTGCGTGTGTCCATTTTTAGTGGATTTTTGTATTTGAATTTAAAGGCTTTAGTTATAAAGCTTTTTTTGTTTGTTTTTGTTTTACAGTAAATTATGTTTATGATGGGAGGTTAAGACTCTTTAACCATTGTACTTTCATCAAATGTTTCTTTGCTTCCCCTTAGCCCCTTCCAGTGAACCAATTGGCCTGTGTGTGGATGACATCAGTGATACCACCATCTCTCTAAAATGGAGGACTCCAGAGAGAGTAGGCTCAGCTGGAATCGATGGCTATGGAGTAGAATACTGCAAGGAAGGCAGTAAGTGTGTGTGTATGTGACTCATGGCACTAAATGAGGCTTTGAGCATGGGCAGGACTCAAAAAAGCAGGGGGTTTTGCTTTATCATGGCAAAACAGGATTATTATAGCCTTTTTGGACCTGAATTAATTTGACCCAATTCACATAACTACCAATGAGATATCATGTTAATTTATTAAGCAATGTGTGTAGTCTGATCAATAATAATTATGGATTGCATTGCTTTCTGTATTGTAGTAAACCTATAGCTCAGTAATAGTCCTGTTTGAATCATAAAACATAAACATAAAAAACCCCGCAAACAGACTTTTAGTGTGAGTAATAATTAAAGTTTACTTGTATTATTTCTAGCATGTTTTCCTCCTGAACAAAAAATGAGACCTGGCAACCCTGTTCAGTCTAAATTTGACATATATTTAACAGATATTTTTGTTCTTTTTGAGACCAAAGCACTTTTCTAACAATATACTGTTTGACACAACTGTTCATAACTCCAAACAGAAAGGGCTACATAGCAAACACTGAAAGCTAGAAAACAGCACTCAGCACACATTCTGGATCAATACTGGTTTTATCCATCACCACTCCGTCACACTCCAGCTGGGTTAGTTAGCTGACAATGCTAAGGAAAAACACAAGTTTGGTAAACGAGTTTTCCTGCTATGATATCACAATTGTTCACATGCCTTAAATAAGAATAATAAATCAATAAATAAAATAAAAGAAGAAAAAAAGTTAATGTTCTTTTATCTTATTATAAACCAAATCCTGTGTGGCCTTTTTGGGTTAATTTACATGGACTTGGCAATCATTTCTGTGGACAAGACCAATTGATTTGAGCTAGAGAAATACTCATTGTAAATCTGTATGCTTTAGAAGAAATCTCTAAACAATCAAAGGAATGTTAGTGGTTCAAATGTCCAGTGTGATCCCGTGAATGATAAAATACCATTGTAGAGGTAGGACTAAATTAGAGAGTAATTGTGGACATTAATTTCAGCATGGTGTGGTAGTTTCAGAAACCTTGTGCTGACTAAACAGAAGTGCAATAATGATGAAACCTTGGATAGGGGAATGGTAATGCTTGGTCATTTATCTTCATTTAATTGTAAATATTGTAAGTTTGTTGATTTTAACTTATGACTGGTGCTGTAAAAATTCTAGTTTTTAATGTTTTATTGTATAAATACTTGTAATAGCTCTCACATCAGCGCTGTCATGTGCAAACTTAGGCTTGATTGTACTTGTACCTGGAAGTCACTTTGGCCAAAACCTTAGCTAAATTAATAAATGTAAAAGTATTAGACCTGTAAACTGACGATTCAAAGAACGTACCATAGGATGTGATGTAACAATTAGCTCTCAAAGCTATGTCAATGGGTTCATTTAACCTTATATGACAGTTACTATAGGTTTTTTTCTGTTTATTTATGAATTCTTTATTTTAATTTTTTTATTAAATTTTTTTATCTTAGGCTGTAACGAACAGTTTTTATAACATTTTTTATACAGCAGATACAGTAATTAAATGCACTGCAGACACCTTTGCCCTCTCTCCAAACCGTTTCGGGTTGTGGGGAAGCTGGAGCCAATTCCAGCCTAATATTGGCCCAAGGCACCCTGGCCAGGAGGCCAACCCATCACAGGGCAGCAAAGAGACAGGCAACCATTCATACACTCTCGCACCTATGGACAATTTAGAGTAGCTATTCAAGCTACACCACAAGCCTTGAGACAGAGGAAATCCAGGACCTTCATGCTTTGAGATGACAGATGTGAGTGCTACAAAGAAGTTCAACTCATTCCTCTTAGTCATTAAATGCAGACAAGTGCTACAATATGAACAACAAGTGGAACATTACTATCTGGGAGTGCTAAAAAGAGTTTAACATATT
>JBBIGC010061547.1:0-11013 GCA_037576955.1 Lepidarchus adonis | reverse complement strand
CGACTAAAATCATCCCTCTGTCTGTTCGGTGGTGATACTTGTCTGTGATTGGCTGTTATTGTGGGAGTGGTTTAGCAACGAATGTAGCGATAAGTTTAAACAGAGATGATTAATATCCGTCAATAATCCTCAGATATCACGACAGAAATTAGTAATTACACGCGTTACACTCATATAACTGTCTTCAGAAATCAGAGGTTTGTTTTAAGCCGTTTTATACCTTTTAGAGAATAAATTCTGTTAAAACACGGAGGTAGAAAGTGAAAGCTCGGAGGCGCATGCCCGTGCAAGTTGTCTATGCGTCACAACATCTCTTCAAACCCGGCATTTATTGGAAACGTGCTTCAATAAGAGATGGACTATTATTAGAAGATATACAGTATAATTATTATTATTATTGTTGTTGTTGACATTTTTGCATGTTGCATTGCATTTGCACATTTTCGCATACTACGACCAGGATTACACAATAAGCACAGCACTTATTCTTCTTCTCCTTTTGTACATAGTCTGTACTGAGTCCTAGTCTTACTACTTAATGTTCTTACAGGCGTTCTGTGGACAACGAAGAATAAATGTTATGCTTTTTACAGTATATATGACAGTAAACACAATAATCATTCAGCAATAAGAATAATAATTGAATTTATTAATGTGTTAATAGATTGTTTTACTGGCAGTGTGTATTTTTTGTTGGGGGGGCGGGGTTTAAAAAAAAAACAAACTCTGGAGAACACTTTACCATGTCACTGTATCACTGTTTTAGTCACTGTCTAAAAAAGCCAGAAGACCAATGGAAAAGCCACCATTTCTCCTAAATATGTATTTTTCCTTTAATTGTTGAGTAATCAACAATTTCATGTTGTTTCTTGGAGAACCCAAGTGATTTCTTATTTCTCTTTCTCTTTTTCTCTCTTTGTCTGTCTCTCTCTCTCTCATTCTCTGTCCATCCATCTCTCTCGCCCACTGTGGCAGAATGCAAACCTGTCTGCAGATGTGAAGAGACTGCGGAGATAGAGAGACAGGGCAAGAGAGGAGGGAGAACGAGAACAAAGACTTCCTTTCGTAGAAGTGTAACCGCTCTGTGGGGGAGAGTCAATTACCGTGGCAACGCGGGAGGGTGAAATACAGTTGCTTTGTGTCCGCGGCTTTATGGTTTTGTGCCACTGCTTCGGGACAGTAGTGCACACAATCCCCCGGGGTGCCCCCCATGGTGCCCATTGGTTTCCCCGTGCAGGGTCTTCATCATCGGTAATATCACAAACTGCAAAAACATGACAGTAAGTGAAGTCCTGTTAAACGAAGCCGCCATTTCTGCCTCACTAGGGGCTTGTAACACCCTTCCACCTGTTTGTAGAGATGCTGGCTAGAGGTTCAGTGCTTCACAACATACATTCATGTAGTCACATAATGCTGGGTGGATCAGTGGTGCAGAAGGTCATGGGTTCGATCCTCGGGTCTACGTCATGTTCCTTTCTGTGTGGAGTGTCCTTCCTGTTTGTATGGGTTTCCCCAGGTTCTCCGGTTTCCTCCCACAGTCCAAAGGCTTGTGGTTTAGGTTGACTGGATAGTCTACGTTGACCTTCTGTTCAAGATGAACCTTCAGCCTTATGCCCATAGTCATCTCCACTAATGGATAAGCCAAAAGAATATACATTTAAGTAAAAGTCACATTTTTAGTTCCCAATATTTGGGTAAAATGTCATAAGGGGGTCTTTTTAACTACATCTTCTATTTTGTGGCTCTGAAAAAAAAGTAGGATTAAATTCATGTGTTCCCAAAAAAAGTATCAATTTTACAGTTAAAGCCACTTTCAATATTGAAATTTTAAAATGTGTTTTGCAGTGTTATTACCATCAGACTACGCAGCTATAGTTCATTCAAACATTAAAACCACATGCTTGATATTACGCAGATCCCCTGTAACAGCTCTGACCAAGGTTATAATAGTTTTGGATTTTTCATTAGTTTTAGTTTTTATTTCGTTTTGACTTTTTGTTTTCAAATTCAGTTCGTTTTAGTTACAGTTTCAGTTAACGAAAATGCTTTTTCGATTTTAGTTTTAGTTTTTTCGTTCGTTTTCGTTAACTATAATAACCTTGGCTCTGACTACAGTGCAGAGTGTGTTCTGACCCCAAAGCTCACATGCATCAATGGACCTTGGGCCCCCATGACATTGTCTGGCACTAACCAGAAGACCTGAATATGCTCTGACCCCGTCATCAAGCCATCATAGGTTTGACCTTGGATCCTAATGCTTGTCTATTGTTTTGGACATGAAGTAAAGACTATTTGTTTCAAAGCTCATGACAGTAAAATGTGAACTCTGCATTTAACCCATTCACTTCTGGAGCAGCAAGCAGCTGTCAACAACACCAATGGAGCAGTGTGGAGCAGTACCTTGTTCATGGGATACTCAGTGGTGCCTGGGTGACTTCACGAGAGTGTACTGTCAATGAGTAATATACATTTTTCATTATTTCTTAATGAGCAGAGTATTAGTTTGCATAAATTATGCATGATGTCATTATTTGCATTAATATCTGCTTCATTGCGCATCCGTACTGTTCTATCGAAGTCGATACTACAATGAATGATAACTAGAGTCAACATCAGCAGTTTTAAAGAGTATGTTTGATATATAAAGGGGGGTTGATTCTACATGGGCTGAATATCTTCTCTCTCGCTGTATCTCACCAGATCTCACCTCATGCCGCTAACTCCCATCCTTCAATCAATTGAATATTGTAGATGAGAGATGATTGAAATATTTTCATCTGGGAGGGTCTGGCAGTGCCAGTGATGCCCTAGGCCAGCGTTCCCCAACTTTTTTCACGCCACGTGCATGTGCAGAACTGAGAGGGTGCAAGTACCAGGCATAAACCATGACCCTCTGCTAACAAGGTTAGTTTAGCATTACCTAAGCCCCCTCAACCTTTTTGAGTGACGGCCCCCAATAACATTGGTTGGTGTTTGCGACCCCCTACCTTGAAAATGTTTAAATATCTGTCCTATGCAGATAATTCAACTCTACAAACAGATAAAATAGCAGATAAAATAGAGCTTAAACTAAAACAACTAATAAAACTACTTAAAAATCAATTTTTATCAAAATCCAATTTTTATTTAGTAATTGTTTACTTTTTCAGACCCCCAGGTTGAGAAAGGCTGTCCTAAACAACTGTCGACACATCAACACATTCTGATACTGTACTATGGATGGGTGGAGTGAAACTGGACCATCTGTTGGTAGGGCCAGTGCTTGGGCCAGTGACTGAAACTATATACACACAGTCGACCATATGAGGGAGGATGAGGTTCAAAAAACAACCAGAGCCTCCATTTAAACAACAAATTATCTACTGCATCCACCTTGTTACACCAACCGTTCCATTCACTAATCAGAAGACTACTGTTGGAAGATGATGGAATAATGATGGAACAGTGGAACATCTGGAGATGCTGAACATGCCATTCAGTATTTCATTAAGAAAAAGCTACAACAGACAGTCGTTAAAATGGACAAGATGAATGTGGCACCACAGCAGCAATATCTGGCCAGAAGCCATGGACAGTCCAACTCATTTTTAATAGAAAATTCTGTTTAAGGTGCATTTAACCTTCAGCCATGCTTTTCTCAGGCATCTGTTAATGCTTTCTTCCTTTTCCTGAAGGGACAGGGTTCCTGTGGTCCACTGAAATATCACGTGTGATGTCCTGTTTTTACTTTTTACCCCAGAATGTGACAAATGACCTCCAATGGGCGTTAAATGGCCTAAATGACTATTGACAGCATCTCTCAGACGCATTATCTGGGTCCTTATTCAATGGCCAGTGACCAAAAAGCAAAGTCGATATGTCCTACAACCACATTGAACATTTTTTTCCCTCCAGGATCAATACTGTGTCTGTTATTGTGCATAAACTAAGATGAATTTTTGATTTAGAACCTGTCATAGCGTGTAAATAATCTTTAAGGCTATATTTGAGCAAGATGGCGGCGTGCATAGACGAATCGGCTCAGTGCTCTTTACTCTCCACTCCAATTTTGTTGTACTATTGTACAATGGCAATAAAGATCTTGTCTTTTCTTGTATATAACTTATCTATCTTTGCCTTCTTTTTGATTACAGGCCAAAAGGGGGTGTGGCTTAAACTAAAATGAGAGGAAGTGCTGAAAGAGGGCTTGTTTGCAGGGCTTGTTTTTAAGAGTACTGCCATTAATAATATACAGTATCTGTATATTGTAAGTACACCCCACATATTTTTGTAAATATCTTTTCATGGGACAACACTGAAGATTTGACACTTTGATATAATGTAAAGTAGTCAGTGTACGGCTTGTATAACAGTGTAAATTTGTGCCCTCAAAATTACTCAACACAGCCATTAATGTCTAAACTGCTGGTAACAAAAATGAATACACCCTAAGGTGAAAATATCCAAATTGTGCTCAATCAGCCATTTTATCTCCTAGGTCATAGATGTAAATGGGGAGCAGGTGTGTTAAATTTGTTGTTATTAAACTCACACTCTCTCATACTGGTCACAAGTTCAACATGGCGCCTCATGGCAAAGAACTCTCTGAGGATATGAAAAAAAGAATTGATACTCTACGTAAAGATGGCCTAGGCTATAAGAAGATTGCCACCACCCTGAAACATCCACCAGCTCTGTGATGTCATCGTGGTGAAGTGGAAGAGGATTCCAGTGGCAGCCTGTGAAGCTCTAGTGAACTCCATGCCCAAGAGAGTTAAGACTGTGCTGGAAAATAATTGTGACCACACAAAATATTAACATTTTGGACACAATTTGGACATTTTCACTTAGGGGTGTACTCACATTTGTTGCCAGCGGTTTAGACATTAATGGCTGTGTTGAGTTATTTTGAGGTGACAACAAATTTACACTGTATGACTACTGACTATTGACTTTGTACACTGACTAACTTTACACATACAAAGTGTCATATCTTCAGTGTTGTCCCATGAAAAAATATAATAAAATATTTACAACAATGTCAGGGGTGCACTGACTTTTGTAATTTAATAATGTCTCAAATTAGGAACAAGTTTGCCTGTTAGCTCATGCATGCTAAAACTGACAAATCTGATGCTGAAATAAACTTCAGCAGCATTGAAGGGATTCAGATTGTACCATAAAAGTGTTACACTTTTCATAGCCAGATCTGTGTCCACACATTGTTCTGCAAGATATATATCTTTATGTACATTTTATTTAAACTCTTGCAGAACATTATAAATACATACACTATACACTATGCACTATATATATATCAGCCATTCTCCCTCCTGGTGTTAGGTTTCAGATGTAAATGGGGAGCAGGTGTGTTAAATTTGTTGTTATCAAACTCACACTCTCTCATACTGGTCACTAGAACTTCAACATGGTGCCTAATGGCAAAATAATCTCTGAGGATACATATAAATATAACTACTAACGATGGGTTGTGATGCTTTACAGGTTTAGAGTTGAATGTGCTAGATACACCTGGTGTACTTTTGAAGGCCGATGAGTTCGACAGGCTAATGAATGGGTTATAAGCTTCTATTATTAGCTTCATAGTTCTGCCGAACAAGCACCAGTGACATAAAAATGAAAGTTGTCGAGCTGCAGAGCCTTTTACCAGCCCGTATTAGTTTACAGGGTCGATGCTTCCAAATACACACCAGGCCAATCTGCTTGTTGCCTAGGTATCCAGACAGAAACAAAGACAGATGATCAGACGTCTCATGTCATGTCTTACATCCTGTTTCTTCAGCTGCTTGCGGAAGCACTGTGTTTGCCAGTCGTGCCCTTCTGTCTGTGGGCCGCTATTTATTCATGTATACACACAACTAGATATGAGCTTGTGTGTGTGTGATTCTAAACTCCAGCCCGTTTTATTTGGAAGTGTTTGCTTAGGCCTTTGCGCTTGTGCAACACCAGACTCGGAATATCTGCAGTATGACAGATCGTTTCCTATTTTAGCTACACCCTCCTTCAGCGTGACTTGTGGCCTATTATAACACCCAGCACTGTAACACAATGGGCTCCTGGTGTCACTCCGCTGTACTCATTACCCGATTTGGTTTCCGCTGGAGAAAGCATCTTTTCCCAAATACAAGTGCGTGTCTAAAGGTCACGTTCGGTATCAGATTCCATCACTTACTGAAAGAAATCAGTGCTGACCCTTAATATTTGCCCAGAGGCATGAAGTTCTCTTCTAACGTAGCAGCGTATCAAACTTTTACCTCATTTATATTCCAAATATACGATAATCTACACTGATCAGCCCTAACATTAAGACCATTAACTGCATTATTCTACACAGCCTTCAGCTAAACAGATCGTTAATATCGTTGTCACATTCTTTCTTTTTAACTTTCTTTTATCAGTATCTTTTAATGTTTTGTTTTTAATACATTTAAATTCTGTTTTATACTTTATGCTTGTTTTGATTATCACGCTTATATCCTTTTTTTATCTATAGCTTTTCTTTTTATGCTTTTATCTGTTATTATTTCATACTTTAATATTTTCCGTTTAACCTTGTAAAGCACATTGAATGACCATGTGTATGATAATGTGCTATATAAATATACTTGCCTTGCCTTGCCTTGCCTTGCCTTGCCTTGCCTTGCCTTGCCTTAACAGGTGAAGTGACTGTCTAGTCATTGCATTACATTGACAACTGTCTATGGGTGTGATATATTAGACAGCAAGGGAACAGTCAGTTCTTGAAGTTGATGTGTTGGAAGCAGGATGGCATAGAGTGTTCCAGACCTGAGTAGTTAGTACCGACCAAAAAGGTCATGGGCACCCAAGGTACACTGATGCATGTGGGGAGTAAAGACTTAGCTGCAAGAACAGCTATTGTTTTTGTGATGTCACATAAACTAACACATTAACCATATATCCCTGAATTTACCCTGCAGCAGATTAAGCCAATTATTCTTATGGTTCATATTTCACATACTGCTTTTCAAATAAAGTACAGTACAGAGCAGCCAATAAAAACAGACCTAATTTACATAGGTCTGTCATAGAGACGTAGTAACAGAAAATTACCATCCTGTTTAATTTAGGGGAATAAAGAGAGGACGGCCGTGTAAAAATGACATGGTTATTGAAGCAATACAAGTGTCATAAGGCGGACCATGGTGGAGAACACCCTAAAAATAAGAAAAATATAGAATAAGGGTCCTTCAACAGAGGGCCACCACCCAAAAGGCTAGCACAAATCATGCATCAACAGGTGAGTTATAGTCTTAACTCCTCACCTGTAAGGTGGGCTTCAAATAAAGTGACCAGTGAGGAATTAAAGGTAAATGCCTACTAAATGATTTACAGTAATACTGGACTCCCATGAGAGACACTGGGGCTCGCTATATACATGCTGCCCATTCATGTTGCATGTTGCTGGCTGTTAATAAAGCCTCCACAGCAAAATAACTACAAGCGAAAGGCAAGGTTGTCGAGCTAACGGGGGTGAGCTAATGGGGTTTTACTGTATAAGTAACCAATATTGATATGGTGTATTTCAGCTTCCATATGGCTGATTTCTGTATAGGTACAGATGAGGTATCTGCATAGATTAGAGAAAAACACCAAAAGCATCCTCACCTGAAAACTGAAAAGTCTCCTCATAGATTATAGCTCAGTTTTTAACACCTCCACATCCTGAAACTTGTGAACTTTAACTTTCCCCATACTATCTGTGCTTAACTCAAGAACTTCCTCACAAACAGGCCACCACCTCTCTTCCTCTCTCACACTTAGCTCCGGCTCCCCACAGGGATGCGTTCTAAGTCCAGTACTGTTTGCCCTATATTTCCATGAATGCACCTCCTCACATCCCACAAATCTCCATCCACGGGGACTGTGGAAAGAGTGACATACTCTGTGTTCCTGAGAGAACAAATCACAGAGAAGTTCACCTGTTCTGCCCATACCCCAGTGGTGGTTAAGAAGGCGAAGCATCAACTGCACTTATTCTAGGTGTTAAAGGAAACAAAGCTGGAGCAGTGGCTACTTTGCCATTGAGAGCATCCTGCCGTATTGCATGAGATTCCTGTACTCAGGGTGCACAGTAGCAGACAGGAGAGCTCTACAGAGGATCATCACCACAGTTGGACGTAATTTGCAGCTCTTACTGCCTCACTTCTGACTAAAACATCAGAAGGGACCACATTCACCCTGCTCACCACCTGTTTGATTTGCTGTCCTCTGGGATCGAGATCTTCTGAACCATATCAGTGAATTGTGTAATACACCTTGAGTACCTTATACAAATGTTTGCATTCTTGTCATGTCACTGTCTGAAGTGAATATTTCTTCTTGTCTGTGTTTAATGTCCTTAAAAAGCTGGTTTAATGTTGCACAGTCTAGGAGTAGTGTTGTAGCAAGAAAAAGAAAGTGAAGTGAAGGGGGAAATGACCAAGAGAGAAGGTGGGGATAGAGAGACAGACAGAGAGAAAGAGAGTGATAGATATGCACTAATAAAGGTTAGAGGTGGTCCGAGCTCCTCCACTTAAAGAGAGTCCAATAATGTGGACTGTGAATGACCATTTCCCATAATGCATCACTCTCGAGTGTGCAATTTACTCTGAGTATGTTTTTGGCAGCAAGTGATGCTGTACGAGCACTGACAGAGCCAACAGTCCCTGAGAAAAGAGCAGCAGAGAAACGGCCAGGCCAGACCACGGCAATACACTCAGCGTTAAATAGTGTAGACTGGATACACACACACACACACACACACACACACACACACACACACATACACACACACACACACACACACATGCATTGTAACCACTACCACAGCAAATTCATTTGTATTTAGCCTATTGCATGTGTCTTTGTTGCTGTTGTTGCTCTTATTCTTGTTGTTGCTGTCGATGCTGTTGCTGCTGCCATTGTGATTGTTACTGTTGCTGCTATTGTAGCTGTTGTTGCTGCTACTGTTGATGTTGTTTCTGTTATTTCTGCTACTGCGAGGAGCTCCTGTTGTACTAGATGTTAACGCTGCCTCTGATAGAAAGGGGTCAGAACACACAGTGCACCACAGTCAGACCTGTTTCAGCAGCATGAGGGGGGTCTACCATATTTCCCTAATGATAAGCCGCCCCACATTGTAGGTTATATAAGCCGCAGAAAATGCTAATTTATGTTTTAAAAATCTAAGATAAGCCGATATGTTAGCCCCAGCGTTACTAAAATTACAGATCTGAAGTAAAAGCATCTAACTTGACCCCTAGAGACCTTTGCAGCTCTATACCGGTGACATTAAACCATAGTTGTTAAATAAACTATTAAATTGATTAAAATATTGAATGCACCAATATCATACCGCAATGCAAGAGCTACACTGCAGAATTTAAGCTCATTTTCTGTAATATCCGATATGAATGCGTCCAACATTAGCGATAGAAAAGCAGCACAGGTCACAATTGACGTTTACAGATCCGATTTGAAAAAAGGGAATCCTAATCATTTTTAAATACATTTTATACTAAATAATTTACATGTAGATTATTGACTTCGCTGTGCGACGGAGCAGTGCAAAGCCATTTTCCAGCAGCAAAGAAAGGGATTTTTTCTTCTTCTCATCAGAATATAACAACCAGATTGTGAGGTTATACTTAGTAAGGCTAATCATATGCTGCATTTAGACGGGATCAACTTTACAACCGCATAGAGTCTGCGTATTTTGCTACCTTGACAGCTAGGCTAACTGCTAACCAATGCTAGTTCCGGCAACTTGTTTGTTTTCTGTTTCCAGTGGGGTGTTTTGGGTGGAGCAATGCATTATGGACTGTGTAGAGTGTGGAGCGGGGAACAGGGGGGTAGTACGGAAAACTGGTTAAAAGAGTGTTGTTTTTAGCAGAGAGTTAGCGAGAGAGCTAACTCGGGTTAGCAGCGCACGTTGGAGCAGCTTGCAAATGGGAACTTTGCAAATGGGAACAGTCTTTGCTGAGAGAAAACAGAAATAATTAAAATCACAGGTCACAAAACAAAACAGAACAAAACTGCCACTCAGCCAGTGAGTTGAGCACGGGAAAGGAAAATATAAACAATAGTGCTTTACATGTTCTGTGTTTTATACTGAGCAGTCACTGATCTATCTTTGCTTTGCATTGCATTTCGACCTATTCATTGCTGCAGTAAACAGTAAACATTTAAATTCAGCTAATCATTTGGGGATGTTGTCTTTTTGTACTGAATTATACTTTTAATGAATGTGTTTTCATGTTTTTAGATATTTTAACCAAACCACACCCAATATTCACACCCAATATGGTGTTAATGTTATGGCTGATAAATGTAAATGTCCTCTCTCTTCCTTCACCCTAGTAACTGTACACTTCATCTGTTGTGTATTGGCTTGATGTCCATTGGGGGTGATATGAGGAAGGACAGCATGAGGTCAGTTATTGAACCAGGATCCCTCTCCAACTCCAGTGGGTTCCACTTCCTGATACAAAGCCCCAGTCCACTGTAACTCTAAACGTTCTGCATCTCTATCTCAGTCTCTCTTTGACTCTCCTTGTCTTTATCTGGTCTGGAACTGTTGCAGTTTCTGTTGCACTTTGTGCCGTGACCCTCAGTTTTAATTACTCACCTGGGTTAATGTGTAGTTCTGGGAGTGAAGGGTGGAGAATGTTATCATCTCACTTATATCCTCACTGGACACTTTATTAGAAACATCTACCCCATACTTCCTCTCAATGGCCATTTTATTAGAAACACCTACCCCATACTTCCCCTCATTGGACACTTCATTAAAAAACATCTACCCCATACTTCCTCTCACTGGCCATTTTATTAGAAACACCTACCCCATACTTCCTCTCACTGGCCATTTTATTAGAAACATCTACCCCATACTTCCTCTCACTGGCCATTTTATTAGAAACACCTACCCCATACTTCCTCTCACTGGCCACTTTATTAGAAACACCTACCACATACGTCCTCTCACTGGCCACTTTATTAGAAACACCTACC
>JBBIGC010061528.1:0-11014 GCA_037576955.1 Lepidarchus adonis | reverse complement strand
GGCCAAGCTGGATGGAGATGTTATGATGTATCGTTGGTTTAGCTGGGAAGACGAGGAGCTCGGTCTTTGATAGGTTGTGTTTTCTTCAATTCTACAGTAGTATAATTATATATATTATTATATGTTTTGTAATATTTAATTGTTATTATGTTGCAAAGCATTATGGTCTTTGTAAATAAATAAACACTACACTAACACTTCAGTTCACAATTATGTTACTTGGGAACCAGGCCATCCCATGATATTTATAGGCCTAAAGTAGGCCTGTTTGCACCTCAGGCCTGTTTGCCCAATGGCATGTTTACTGCTGCTTCAAGATGTTGTAGATCGTACCCTGAGGAGGGACTGCACCTTCCAGGACACATTTGACCATTTTACAGTGAAAAAATTATGCAAAAAACATAAAGAATAAAGAGAATCTGATTACTTTAAGGAAGTGGAAAATTACGCAGTTTATCGCTCTTTTTGGTCTTTATGGCAAGTTAGCAAGAGGCAGCATAGTGACAAAATGCCATTTCACCCTGTTTAGTACAAGAACAAATTTAAGAATAATAAAGATAATTGTAAGATATTAGTGGATGAGGCAAAGTGCAATGAGCCAAAGTGACCAAAGAACAATGCTTGAGTTCATATCTATCAATCAATACATTTGCACATAGTATATACAATGCTTGTTCCTTTACTTTGTTTAATGCGTGTTTAAACTTGGGTCTGTATATGGGGAGGGTAATATGAGTTCTCACCCGCCTTAGGGAATCTAACTTAGCCTGGGAAGAGCGACACCTACCATGCCATCCACTGTTTCCCTCGGTCGCCCTTTCTTTGGCACATACACAGTCACACTACTCACAACCTCTCAGAGGGTCAGTGAAATTAAATGGCCCCCAGAAGTTACTCTGACCTCAATCTGTCACTACAGCTGGAGGAGAGAAAGCTAGAGAGAGAGAGAGAGAGAGAGAGAGAGAGAGAGAGAGAGGGAGGACAGAACGAAGAGAATGTGCTGACAGTAAACAATTGTAGAGGGACGCTGCAGGTGGGGCTGGGTAATAAGGCCAAACAATATCAGTGTTTTCAGACATTTGGGTCATGCACAATGTATCACTCATGACTGTTTCAGTATCACAGTGCACATATAAAGCCAAGACAGTGCTGTCTTTGAGGGCAGGACAGTTGGTGCAAATGGCTGTGAAGATACCTCCCAGTTAGTCCACCAAACCTCCAATGAGAAGAGTCTTGGTCAAAATTAACTTAGAAAATAGATTCCCCATACAATAGCATTACTCATAATGAGTTGTGAGAATATTATAAGATTATTCAATGCATAACTATCTGCCCAATTATAAACTAACACAAAGCCAAAATATCTAGAAATAAGTTAAGATACGTTCTTGTGTTTTCTCAACAACAAATCATTTACAAATTTCTTTCACTGCCTAGATATCATATTTTGCACTTTTTTTCATTCCAACCATGGTGATGTATCTAAGAACCAGTAGTATATGGATGTGCTGCTCAATCTTTCAGATGGACCAGCTACCCTAGCTCCAACTGTAACCAAACAAAGTAGGCCTAAGCAATACAGTCCTCTAGGAATACCTGAGCCTGGTGTTTTGAATCTCCAAGACCAACACCTCTCAATGTACAACATACCAAAATACTTGGTCAATGCTGCATGAAAAAGGCCTACTTTTTCTATACATTCCCGTCACAAAACGTTTTCATAAAACAACACTGGAGATGTCAGATTGTGTGTTCTTGTCACTTTGTTCTTGTTTTGTTTTTTCCCTGTATGGCGTGACATGTGTCGTTGCTGGTCACGTGTCTTGCACCTGGCAGGTGGTAGGACAGTGTTGCTTGCCCCGGAGGGCGCGATGTAGTTCTGGGGCCAGGCTCTGGGACTGCCAGGTGTCACAAGGAGCCAGTGTCCTCTGTTGTCTAGGACAGTGAGCTGGAGGACAGCGAGGATAAGGAAATGTCAGACCTGGTAGCTTTTGATGATGAGAGCGATGCAGTGGTTCAAGGCCTTCCAGAAGTCCCCAGTGACCCAGCTCCAGTATCGGTGCATGATCCGGCGCACAATCCAGTTCAAATACAAGCACGCAATCCAGTTCAAGTTTTGGCCCACAATCAAGTTCCAGAATTGGCAAGCGATCCAGTTTCCTATCCAGTTCCTGCGAGCAACGGCGATGGCTTGTGTCCAAGTCCCATGAGCATCGATGGCCTACCTCTGAGTCCCGCGAGTATAGAAGGCCCATCTTCTGTTCCTGCGATTCCCAGTTTTGCCCACGTCACATCTAGAGTCGGTGAGCCCACGGCTGTCAAGCTTGCACCTACCTCGTCCAGCATTGCCAAAGGTAAGCTAGCCCCTGCCCATGATGGCAAGGGCATGCTCATCGCTGTGCCAACCTTTGAACTCCACCCAGTCATTGCCCCCTCCAATGCACCACACTAGTTTCCAGCCATGGCCGGCATCATAGACTGCATATGACACTCTGATACAATGTAAAGTTGTCAGTGTACAGCTTGTATAACTGTGTAAATTTGCTGTGACCTCAAAATAACTCAACACACAGCCATTAATGTCTAAACTACTGGCAACAGAAGTGAGTACACCCCTAAGTGGAAATGTCCAAATTGTGGCCAATGTGTCAATTTTTTTGTGGCCACCATTATTTTCCAGCATTGCCTTAACTCTCTTGGGCTGGAGTTCACTAGATCTTCAGTTTGAAGATGCCCCACAGATCCAGTCAGGCACCTTTACCCTTAGTTTCTTTACCTTTACAGTGGTCGTCTTGGAGGTTATTTTAGGGTCATTATTATGTTGGAATACTGCCTTGTGGCCCAGTTTCAGAAAGGATGGGGTCATGCCCTGTTTCAGTATGTCACAGTACATGAACTGTAGCTCCTCAAAGCCAGCAGCACTCATGCAGCCACAAACCATGACACTCCCACCACCATGCTTGACTGTAGGCAAGACACACTTGTCTTTGTACTCCTCATCTGGTTGCCGCCACACACACCTAAATCAAATCAGTTTATCTTGGTCTCATCAGACAACAGGACATAGTTCAAGTCATCCATGTCCTTAGTCTACTTGTCTTCAGCAAACTGTTTGTGGGCTTTCTTGTGCATCATCTTTACAAGAGGGTTCCTCTTGAGGGGAATGGCTAATTGGGCACTCATTTTGTTGCCAGGGGTTTAGACATTAATGGCTGTGTGTTGAGTTATTATGAGGGGACAGCAAACTTACACTGTTATACAAGCTGTACACTGACTACTTTACATTGTATCAAAGTGTCATATCTTCAAAATGTGAGGGCTAGGCTCACTTTTTGTGAGATACTGTATATGTAAAAGTAGTTTAGATTAAGTTTTTATTTTTTATTTTCGCTAATATTACAATCAATACAAATCAAATTAATACACTGAACTGTATATGTTTGTCAATGTGTTGGGTTACCATTTCCGGAGTTCTCTTGGTGGAATTATTTGTAGTAGCCATTAAATCCCTGGATTGTTCTCAATCTGTGGTTAAATCAAGTGCTGCTGCTGAGACATCCATCCACACACATTCATGCATCCATGCAATGGCTGGAGGCATTGAGGGGGAACACCACCACAGTTCCCAAAATATATCAACATTTTAAACACAAAACCTTTTTCTTTTACTCCTTAAAAAATTGCATTTATTCTAATGATAGCGTGTGTTTTTGCAGCAGAAAGACACTCGCTACTGAGATAAATGAGAACAAATTTCTTTTGCACAGTACTTTACATGCCCATTCAAACGACAAGGAGCAGGGACAATCAGCCAAGGACGAATTATGGGAGAGGGATATAACCTTAAGAGCAGCTTATTGGTTGATAATCGTCCCTTGTGGCATAGAGTGCCTGCAAGATCTGTGTTTTTATTCCTCACTCCAGACTAGCTGATGCTTCCAGTGTGAACAACTAGAGCAAACAAGGTCATAAAGAATTGGGACACATCTGTCACTTGATTGACAAGGGGCAAGAACGGAACAAACAAAGTTCAGGGCCCTGTCTATACATGGTATGGTATAAATGGTGTCTTGTTTCTGGATATTATATGCATTTAAAAGACAAGACTGCTTCTCCCTGCTTGGCTTGTTTGGTGCAGACCAATTACCATATCTCCAAACCATTCTAACATTCTGTCTAACCAATCTTAGATCTTACAAAAACATTTTTGGGGTCTTACTCTTCAAAGAGCCCATGTCAATCTTGTAACACAAGCTACTGCTAACAATAGTACACAAACAATTAAATATCTATTTTTCATCATGCTTCCAATATTATTGACCAGGCATCAACAAGTAAATTATCATTCAGTTATACAGAAGCAGAAAGACAATGGTAGTCATTGTAGTGTAATAACATTATGAATGTATTTAATTATCACAAACATTTTGACACCGGTGTGCTGGCATTGATAGAAGATTATGCCAATGGCAGAATTAGAAGAGAACGGGCGTTGAAGATTTTTTGGCCCATGATGAGGCTGGCTCATAAGATCACCTAGATGTGTTATGTGCTGAACTGGGTCCAATGTTAGAGAGACTTGCCAAACGGAACTGTGCATTAAAGTACAAATACAGGTACGGACACCCCGGGTTTCCTTGCAATTAGCCGACAGGTATATGTTATAATCAACAATAAAGTAGTTAATTTGTTCTAAAGCTTATTTAGGAAATTGAAGAAGAATCTGATTGTTTTTAATTGTATTCTAGGTCTGAGATATCACAAACATCACAAAGCTAAATAATACTTGTGGTTTGGATGGGAATATTAAAATGATTGGTAGATTCATTAAGTTCACTTACACTGTGAGAGAACAGGCCAACATCAAAAGGCAGTTTCCAAGAATGTCCGGTACAAATTTATTTACATAAATAGAAAACATGTGCATTCTATAAATGCAAGGTATTTGTGACACTGGCATGGTACTAAAAGACGTGGTTGCAGGATGGCCTTGTTCAACAGTGCGATGGCTGGCTTCTTGGTAAAGTAATATTGTGTAATTTCCAACTGTTTATTGTTCGTGTATTCAATCATTTCTCTTATAAAATGCAGGTGGCGGCAGCACCCTTTCCCTCTCAATCGCTGGCTCTTTAACCTCCTCAAACCCCCAGAGTGCAGAGGAAAATGGCTATAACAATCCTCACGTGCATGCACTTAAATATGCATTGGGTGATTTGCATTTACCATGTTTGGTGGTTCGAGGGCGTGTATGGGGTGGAGTATGTGGTAAATCCATGTGCGAACAATCCCAGGTAGAGTCCTTATAAAGCGTATTTTGTTTTCAGGTCTGCATGTCCAAGTTTTCATAAATCTGACATTTTCTTTGCATATGTCAGTTTCATCTTTTGAGCACACATACACTTTTAGTATGAGTTCTATGGAAAGTTTTTTAAATGAGATCCCTGGACTTTATACAGTGATGGATTAGTGAACATAAAACTGAATGTTTTTGGCTCTAATGTGAAACTGTTTGTATCACTGCCAGTTTTTGGACTAATCAACAAACAACTACATGTGCAAATTGGTCAATTTTTGTTGTTGCAATGTGAATTCAGCTGAAACAAATGAAAAGGATACAATGCCACAAAACTCAAACTCTGGTGTGTGAAAATAGCCTTAAAATAACTGGTACTACAACTGGAAACCATGAAGCACAGCAAAGCTGATATTGTCTCCGTCCTCTGCTGTGGTGCCAAGACAGTTTGATTTAAAAAAGTAGCAGGGCCAATGAAAAAAACCCTAAAATAACCTAGAACCTCAATCTTAAAATAAAATCCTGTAAAGTATCTTGCTGTCAATCTCTCAAAAAAAGTTCTTGCTCTAGTATAATATATAGAGTCTAGAATTGATGGTAAGAAAACCAGCATTTTAGACATTTCTAATGTCTGTTGAGACTATAGGGCCAGGAAAGGAAGTTTACTGGAACACTGAGTAAGGCGGGGCAGAAATTAAAGAATGTCATACATTGCTAATTTGGTTGACGCACTCCTGAGACAAAGCAAATCCAGTGGAGAATCAGTTATGAGGGCAGTAACCTCCACAATCCAGGGGACAAGCAAATATGTGGACAAGAGTGATGTTTACGAACATGTACACCTTGGTCTACAAGAAGATGGCATTAACCCAAAGGTTAATTCTAAACTAATCAAGAAACTGTGGAGAGCACTTATGGTAAGCAAGTCTACACACTTGATATTCATCAGGAACACTTCAAATTAAGTGATGCAAAATCCCTAGGCACACATGGCACTGCCATCAGATGGTACAAAGACACTTCAAAAGCACGTTCAAAGTGGAGGAGAAAGTATTTGGTTAGCATGATCAGTAGGTGATTTGTTGGGGATTGGGAGGGTTGATTATTAGCAAAATGACAAAAAACAATATTCTCTCCGTGTTAACCTGCCTGATTGACCTTACATCTTAATTGTGGCAGCAATATTATTACATATCAAACACCAACACAACCCCTATGCCCCAAGCCCCATCACCAGTATTTTGTCATCTTCTCTTTTTATCCCTCCTTAAATATTGCCAAATGGGCAAGGGTATAAGTAACCGTGGCAGTTACCAGCGGAGCACATCTGTTCCAACAGCTACAGCTCAAGTTCAAGGTGAATGGGGATTAGAATGACACAGTGGTTCCAAGTTGTGGCTGAAGGTCACGTCTTGGAGTCACCAGCAGGAAATGGAGCCAGATTAATTTTATAGCTTATCTGAGTGCAGTGGGAGAAGAGAAAGCCTAAAAAGATAGTCTGGCTATTTGTGGGTCACAACATTAATTTTCAGGATGGTGGAAAGCAAGGTCATTGAGACGTTCTCCTAAGGGTATATACGACACCTCTTGCTTCAAGTCTGAAGCATTTTGCCACCACTCTGAGCTTTTCTGGGGTCAGTCTGGAACTAGGGTCAAGAGTATTGGCAGGAGGGTCTCATAATATAAAAGCTTCTCAGCATTTGAGTTGCTACAAAGGCCTGCTGAGACCATGGGAGGCCAGCAAATGTTGGGCAAAGGGCCTTTATCAGAGCCTGGATGCTTGCAACGCTGTTGGACTGAGGCTAGGAGGCTTGGCCGTGGTGATCAAAGGCTTCTCCAACCCTACTGCTGACCAGCCATGCTCATTATAGCCACAATTTGGGTGAGCCACAAGTCATCCCACGTTTCTTGTGAAGTCATAGTGGGCAAGCTCAAATTAGCCAAGTGAGCAGGCTGGAAAAAATGCCCAGGCTCCAAGTTTGGACATGGAGAGGAGTCAAAAGTTATTCATGTGGGGCTATGGGTTAGCGACACTCTTTTCACACTGATGATAGCAACAGCAGCAGTTACATTATCTGTGGGTGAGTTAGGAATGGATCTCATGTCTATAATTGTACATCCTCATTTATCTTTTCCGTATCCATGAAATGTCTTTGCCGAATGAATTGTCCTTCACTTGATCAGCACTTCCATCATCTGCTACTGGGTTTTGTACTCTACCATCCTGCTATCATCTGACTTTTCACATGAGCATGCTTTATCAGAATTCAGCATCAACAAATGCATTAACCTTCACAATTCTTTGACAGACAACTCCATTAACCGGATTCATACAATAACAACTCAAGGTGAAGTGTGTCTATATGGCCCATAGGATGCACCCATGTTTCAAAAGCCTCCCCCCACCTTGCTTCTCATTTTGCACCTACAAGCATATTTAAAGAACCAATATGTCCGTGAAGATGACAGACTCATATTGATTTCTTGGTCATGGGCTGGAAGCCACAAGAGGGAGGAATCGAGGAGATATCAGAGACCTTTGTAGAAGAAAGGAAGTTTCCTCCTGATGGAGGGTGTAAACCCGTTTTGAATTTTTACTGCGGGTAGGTCCACAATAGGTAATTTACAATAAAATAAATAAAAGAAATTTGATATTTAATTTAGCACATTTGAAATGACCGTAAAAATTGATCATAACATTAAAAAAAAAAAAGGAAATAGGACCAAGAAATCAAAACTATGGGATGTACATCAACAGTTAGTCTTCATTTATCTGAACTGATTTTATACAATTTACATTTAAAGATTTTGGTGGACCACAGAAGAGTTTATATCAAGGTCCTTACATTAAGCTGGTTACATTCCTAACCTGGATCTTCTGTTGGATAAGAAATGTTCTTACTGATAATGAGCTGTATGACATACTGGGTGATACTAACATACTGATGAAGATGTTTTTACTTAAACTATTTTGTTTCAGCAATGTGCTTGTCTTAACCAGTAACCATTTGTCCAATCTGGAGAGGTTAGGGGAGAACCTCACCATGATTTGACCTTAAAATTTGAATTTGACTTGCAGATGAGCAAAACCTACCAATACTAAAATCACGCCCTTGACCTTTGGGAATAATGGAGCCATAAATACTATAAAAATAATGGAAAATATATGTTGAAAAAAAGGAACCAAGGAAATGAAAAGAGGGGGAACAGAGGGTTTGAAGAAGAATACCTGAGTGTTTTTCTGTACATGTCCTCTTCTGTGATACCACAGTAGGTAAGAGTCTCATTCCAGACAGGATTCAGGGTGTTCTTCACAATCTTAGTCTTCAGCTTGTTGGCCTGTGTGGACAAACATTACCACATGGTTCATAAAGGACAGTGTACTGTCCATCACTGAGTAAAGCTGCATCATTTTCTCCTTCATCATATTAAATCGTTGGTGTTCATCTCAGGTCGGACAATTCTTACGTAATTGTACTTCATTACTAATGTATTCCTTTAGGAACATTTGGACTTTTTTCAACAAAGAAAACATATAATGAACAAGTAACAGTTTGAGAATTTGCATTAAAAAATTCCTGCAAAATCAGACCATTTTCTCTAATTTTTCCAATCAAAGCTTTATTTCATTAAATGTGTAAAATATTACTTCTTTCACCGTTATTGTAATCATGCATTCTTTAAACAATTGGATATAAACAGTGCTTAATATTGGCCCAATGATGGTGCTTCAGAGGCTGAACTGGTTGGCAATAAAATACATATTCCCACTTTTTAATGAAGAAAATATTGTTTTCATCATTTTAGACATGACCCAGGCCTAATTAAAAGTACTACATTAAATAAGTGTCATTTGTTTGACTTCTTTTCCTCATCTTCCTTTTATAACTACAGAAATATGGTGCAAATATTGCAAACAAATACTTTTGTCACATGTCACCTGTGCCATGTCTGTTAAGTGTGTTTTGTAGTTCTATGTTTGTCCTCAGGTCTTGGGTTTAGGTCTTGGTGCGGCCTGATTGTCCCACTTGTCCCTCGTTTCTTGTCTCCGCCCACACCCAGGTGTTTTATGTTATGCATTGTATTTAAGCCATGTGTTTGTTCTGTTCAGTGTTCTTGTTCCAAGTTTGGGTTCTTGTTTAGACCATTATGGTTCATGTGCAATTTTATGTTCAACCCTTACACCTACATCTTGATTAAGATCCTGACAACTTTACATTAGAGCATTCAATATGAAATAGATAATAAGGTATCGTTCTAAAAATATAAAGAATAAATCATTCTGTAGAGTTTAACTACTGTCATTTATTATATAGAATCCATACAACACTGATCCCTTTCTAACCCATTTATTATTGCCAGCTGTAACAGCACTGTGACACACATGCCAAAACCAATAACAACACTCCAGTGCTAGAAGCATTGCCAGGGCCACCAAATTAGGCTGCGCACATGTGAGATGCAAGAATGTTTTTGCATGATATTAATGAGACAAACTCCAGGAAATGTGTCAGTCAAAGCCTTGAGTGCACACATCCGAAAGCCACCTACTTGTTTTTCATCATTTAGCCCTGAGTCCAGGGATTGTAATGTGGTGTTTCCCCCACAGTGCGTGTGCACATGCCCAAAATAAGCTCAGCGGTGGGTCCCGCCCCCCATCTGGCCAGCCAGGTGGAATGAGAACCTTCATTAGCCATGGTAAACACATTCTCTCGTGACGAAACAGCAGCTCCAAATGCTCTCGAAGCTGTGTTTGCTATTATTCCTATATATGCAACCTCTGAATCTTGCATTATATTACAGTTTCCTGATTTTCTGTAAAATAAAATAAATACAAAATCACCCAATTTTAGTTCCCTGTTCCCACCCACTACATAAGTCTCCCGTGTCACATGATGCTACGTGGTGGGTGATGGCTAGAACGTGCTGCCTCCAAGGCGTGTGAACATACTTGTCAACACTAGGCTTTGAAAGTAATACATTTTCCCTGCTCATTTGTTAACAGGGGGTGGGGAGTTGGAGGGTGGGTTGCTACTGAGTCACTAAGTTCCCCTAGTTTGTTAGTGGGTCAGTAGGTGTGTGTGTGCGTGTGTGTGGGGTGGTTCTAGGCAATTTTGTGTTCCACGTTAAATACTGAATTGTTATACATACAGGAACTTACAGCTATAACAGCTATAATGTCATTAGACAACTCAACATGCCTGAAGGAGACACTTATGATGCATTTATACTAACTACTCTTTTGTGTGTGTTACTTAAGATGCCAAGTGATCCAGGATTTTTTTTTTATCCAATGTAAGTTACTTTAACTTAATTAACTTGAATTATGATAATAGGAAAAAAAAATACTATTTCATATAAAAATGAACTTGCAGAAACTAACACTATGTCCTGACAGTAGTACATGATAAACAGAAAAAAACGGTCATACATTCAAGGTCCTCTGGCTCCACCCATCACTTCTAATGACATTTGCAAGAACCCAAATCAAAATAACCAGAGAATGCAGAAAATACCATTAAAAAGTATTATTAAATTATTTTACATTGTTCAACACTACCACACTACATAAAACAAGTGCACTACTAGCAGTGCATCCAGCAGTGTAGTCTGTGAAGTATAAAAATGGGAAGTGGGACAACCTATGTGTCTTTTCATGTCCTCATCAACAAATGCAACATTTAGAAGCTTTTCAAGGAGGAGAGAGAGAGAGAGAGAGAG
>JBBIGC010061519.1:0-11014 GCA_037576955.1 Lepidarchus adonis | reverse complement strand
AGAAAATGTTGCTTTATTTATCTGATCATATTGGAATATATTTGTTAGGTTTTCAGTATGTTCAATTTGGTTCACTTCACTGTATGCGGTCATTTTACAATTTTTCAATGAACATTCGATTGGTCCGGCCCTCGGCTTGTAGCGAAATTTTTTATTTGGCCCTCCGTCCATTTGACTTTGACACCCCTGGCTTAGAACAACATCATGAGTCTAGTGAGGAGCATGAGACGTCACTGTCAAGCTGTCATTGCTGCAAATGGTGGAAACACCCGCTACTAACATTGTCAATTTTTGTTATTTGGGTTTATCCCTGTAATTGTCATAATTTGGGGGGGAAATTAATATTAAACTAATGAAAATGGTGTTTCCTCTCATACATTATTAGAATACTAAACAGAACTTTTACTTATTTCATTACAATTCAGAACCAATAGGAAAAGCACTCATGTAAGTAACAATATCCCTAACTTACTGTGAGTAGTGTATATTATGTGAAAATTTACAAATGTCCATTTACTCTCACACACAAATTTCTTCATTTACATTTTGCTGGGTCAGTGAGAGAAACAAACTTTACCTACATACAAATCAGAGAGCTGCAACTAGAGCCAATATATTGTCAAACTCACATGTATATTGTTATTAAAAGGAAATTTTAAAGAAGTCAGAAGGAAACACATCAGAAAGATTAACGTTAATGTTCTCTTTAACAAAATTTAATGCAGTGCTGTTTGGGCACTACTAAATACATTTTAGTTTTTGATATTTTTTTAGCCTTGACTGTGCTTATTTAGTTTTCTTCTACAACATGCAGTCATGGCCATTTCAAATAAAAAAAAATTTCTCTGCTTTTTTGTTGTTGATCCAATGCACATGAAAGAAATATACATGTGAATACCAAAACACTTGTAATTGCAATAGTCTTCTGGGAGAAATGGTGGGAGAAAATTCCAGGGGTGCCTGGAATTTTGTATACATTTGTATGCATTTTATACATATCATGTATCTTGAAGACATATTGTGTAGTGTGAATTTGAATGATTTTAGGTGGCAATTCAAATGATTAGCACAGGTCATTCAAGATGCTTCAGTTTCTTCTTTAAATCACTCAAATCATGATAAAATCACTTTTGACTTTTGACTTTAGTAGCTTTAGAAAAGGTATTCAGATCAAATCCGATACAATTATCTCTGTTTTTTACTCTTAGGGCCTCATCATTACTGTCCAGACTAGATACGGACATGCTAAGCTTGATTCCTGTTGTGCAAATGTTCATCATCTTTTAATATGTCTTTCGTCAGTTTCTCAAAGAAATGAGCAGACTAGCAAAATTGTTGCTTGGACATTGATGTTAATTTAGTTTATTATCTGACAATGTTAAGCTGTGGTGAGTTTGTTTTTATATGCCTGTTTTTTTTTTTTGTTTTTTTTTTTACTATTTATCTATTTATTTATTTACTTGTTTATTTAGTTATTTATTTATTTACATTTCAATGTTCTTGAGCTCACAATACTGACCATGTTGTTGTTTTGAAATTTAAGCCATGGTACCATTTAAATCAAATTTTTAATTGTCATTTTGCCTGGCTGTGTATGATCATACATTTAGTTTAACCTCTAAGTCTGAAAAGCTTTCAGGAATCCTTCAAATATATTATTGAAATCTACTGTCATCTAAAATTGATAAACAAAACAAATGATCACTTGATTTATCAATAAAATAATTGGTAGATTACTCTATTACCAATACATGAGATAATAACAGCCATGCTATACTGTTTTACTGTGGGAAATTATAAATAATACACTATATTACCGAAGTATTCACTCACCCATCTAAATAATCAAATTCTGGTGTTCCAATCACCTGCTTAGCTCCTTAGTTCCAGTGAAAGGAATTCTCCCAACTTTGTGGAAACAGTTTGAGGATGGACTCTTGTTCCAACATGAATGTGCACCATTGCACAAAGCAAAGTTCGTAAAGACATAGTTAAGTGGGTTTGGTGTGGAAGAACTTGACTGGCCTGCATCTGAAATCAGAACTACATCTACCTGGATAAGACAAATATAGCTAGCATATATATATATATAGCATCACCTAAACATTCTGCTCTTCCAGAGTGTAGAAAAAGTGTAAAATACTGGTTTGAATTGAAATCTAATAATCTAAGGATCTGTCTGGTATCATATTTTTATCCAGAAAATATCTGCTGATAGTGGCGACTCGGATATCATTGCATTTCCCCCAGTTTTGGCTCCTTGCAGCAACATTAGCAATAAGTAACAATATTGAAGTGTGGAAAATTGTGCTAAAAACATTAATGATCCACTTATGTCGAATATGTAGGCCAATACTGACATTTTTCAGATGATGGCATTGTTTTCCAGCACATATTTGCTGATTTTCTTATGATTCCAGTGTCATTGTGCGTCCTTATGTAAAACTACAAAAAATATTGTTTATTATATAAAATCTGCCAATAAATTGCCTGTTTTCTGGATAGTACCAGTAAAACTAGTGGAATTTTTCTGTTTGTTTTAAAGGCTTTTTAAAGATTCGTGAGTGCTCCTTAATCAAATTTGAGTGCCAATCTAACATGAATCATGTTTAATTGTAATCCAGTTAGGTGAAACCATGCTAATTAAACTCCCAACTTATTTACCACTGCTTTTAAGATACAGTACACTTTTTGTCTCTCAGAGAAATATATTCTGTGATAGCTAAAATGGAGACACCAAGACGGTAATGCATTGTGCATCACGGCCTCTCTCATCTGCCCTCTACTCACTTATTGATTTTCAATAGCTGAAAAGCCTGCACTCACTTCTTTGCTGCATACCAATCCCTTTATTTCCTTAGCCTCTCTGTGAATGTAATGTGCTGGCCACATTACATCATATTAATCACAAACAGAATGTAATAAGTGCCAGAAGTGTTAACTATGTTTTTAACACCTTTACTTTTTTCATGTCAACTACCAGCCCTTCTTTAGGCCCAAGTTGACACACACATCCAAAGCTTAGCTGCTGACTCATGACTCCTGGCTTCACGCTGAGGTTAAAATGAAGGGTAATGCCTGGGGGGAGGCGGGATATGGAGCTTAGTCGTATTAATAAGGTTGTGTGAGGGCAGAAAAAAGGGGCTGCAGGCCCATAAATCTGATCTTTTGTGAAGTGTAGTAAACAGACTCTTGCAAAGTATGTTCAAGAGTTGCTTTGTTACCTTCTTTGTAAACTTTTTTTGTAATTCAGTCATTCATTCATTCGTTCATACCCATTTTGGGTAACGGGGAAGCGGGACCCGATCTCAACTGACGACAATATGCAATATGCGGTTGGTTCTTGAAAGCAATACACCTGTCAGTTTTACATGTTCTGTAGGAGTACTATTTATGAACATACACTATTTGTAATTTGCATTGTTTTGGAAGTGTGTTTCAGTTTAAATTAAGGTGGGGTGGGGGGAGAAGTGCTCATGATAAAAAAATAAAATCAATAAATTCTGATCTCTAAAGCATAGTAGAGTGAGCATATTTGACCTCTGTTGATGACCAGCATGACTGATTGGGAAGAAGGAACTTTTCAGATCCTTCTAAAGGCATTAAAACTCACTTAGGCTCGTGACCCTAAACAAACGGCTGAAGAAACTGTGGAGTACTTAAGGATCGCCTGACCAGAATCCGATTAGGCATGCGCTTCACTAAATGAATTCAAGACAGAAGACGAAAATCCCTGGCAGACAATCACCTTAAGTCATGGATTACGACGGATTTGCCTCTGAGTGCTAAACATAATGTTATTAAGATTGCAAAGGTTTATGAGTTTCTAACATTAGCTTCATGTTTTTATTGTTTAATTGTGGTACACTACATTACATGGCAAAAACAACTCAATGTTGCTACTGTTCAGATACTTGATGTTTATGGAAGGTCACAGTTTTGTTGAACTTGGTTGTGTTTGTTGTGCAGTTGTTTCTAGAGCAGTGGTCCACAAACACTGGGCCGCGGACTGCTACCAGGCCGTGGAGCATTTCGAACCGGGCTGCGAGCCGGTAACGGGTCATACAAAAAATTAAAAAAAAAATTTTTTTTTAATTAAATACGATCTCAAACTCAAAGTAGAGTGGTTAGGACCTGGAGGATAACTGCTTAGTCATGGACATTGGGATGACAACATTGGTTCTCTCATTCAGCTGTTGTAAGGCCTTAGCAGCAGTTATTCTTTATGCTGTGAAATATAACCATTGGGTAGGATTTTTATCTGGAAATGTGATCCAGTGGGTACCATTTTAGCCTAAAGCCCTCCCTTCCAATCAGAACTGTGTTGTCGAGCAGTGGTCCTCAACCACCGGGCCGTAAAAAAATGTAAACTTTAAAAAAAAAATACTCAATGCGTAGCATCTAAGTATGTTAGAGACATCAACTTTGCCTGTGTTCTGGATGAAAGTCATGGCAGAAAACCCTAATATCGCCACAACAGCACAAAACATATTCAGAAAGGAACGTTTACACGTTACCATAGCGACCAGAGCGCATGAGGGGCAGAGGAGGACGTTACTCTGATTGTTGTTAGCGCATTTCAGAAAGGCGCTGCTAATAAACTTACATAATTACACAGTAGATTTACCTTTATTATTATATTTACAAAATACCACAGTTTTTGTGTTGGTCGTATCATTTTATTTTGTTGTTCTTATTCGCGACACCTTAAATGCCAGTCCGCGAAATACTGTCTGACATTAAACTGGTCCACAGCGCAAAAAAGGTTGGGGACCTCTGTTTTAGAAGACATGTATTGACAGGTGTCTGCTTGCTCTGTAAAGACTTCTCCAGCATGTCTCAAATCTTTGAATGGGGTTAAGGTCAGGGCTCTGGTGGCCAATTCAAGTGTGAAAAAGATTCCTCATGCTTCTTAAATCAGTCATTTACAATTAGAGCCCAATGAATCTCATTGAAGCCCAGTTGATATGAAAACTTGGTCATTCAGTATGTTCAGGTACTTCTCTGACATTTTATTGTCATGTATCTTCACTTAGCTGAAACAAATCGAAGCAACCCCACATCACTTCATGGGCTTTCTTTCTATTCTTGGTGTGTCAGTTGCTCTGTAATGGGGTAAAAAACTCAACAGTTTAAAAAAATCAGTTGACCTCAGTATCATCTGGCCTCACAACATTTTCATTATTTAAGATTTTTTGCAGATATTTTTATCTGCAAAGTGGACAGTTCACCATCATTCTCAAAGGTGTTAGTGCTTTGGACAGTTCTTTACCTAGTTCCAGTCATTTCAGCAATCTCCTTAGATAATTATAATAATAAGTTATATTTACAGAGCGATATATTTATATAGCGCCTTTCACAAACCCAAGGTTGCTAGATGTTTTCTTTGCTTGATGCAGGCCAGTATTTTGACGCTTGTAAAGCACAGATTCCATTCTCTCCACAGCTTCGGTTTTTTTTTTTACATGGCTGTTTAAGAAATAAAAAGGTACTGACTGCATCAGTAAAGGTAAAGTAAAGAATCATTGCTAGCACATGAATCACTGCAGCAATTGGATCTCTTTATTATTTAAATACTCATCCGCATATTTTTGAGAAGGCGTTAATGATTATTATTAGCTGTGTGTTATAGTTTCACATTTAACCTGTTACATAGTGACCAGTTTACTGAGCATTGATGATGCACATGTTCGTGAGGATGGTAAGCAGCCACAATCACACTCACACCAACATAACTACTGCTGCTTTAGTGATGAAAGTGCTCTGGTCTGGCTTCCTGTGTTTTGACCAGCACCTCAGAGTGTACAGTCACATGAAACCCTGGGCCTACCATCTGGCCTCTTTGAGGGATGTGCATGGCACCTGGCAGAAGATCACATAGAATCGCACTGAGAGTCTGTCTCCTAGTCACCACATTATAGACCGGTATTTAGCCACCAGCTGCAATGTTTCATTAAACAGAAATGTCACTTAGACTGTGAACAGAATTTATTTTGTAAGCAAATGCCTGTAATACTTCAGAAATTAGACATATTTTCAATCAAGCATTGGCAGAACCATTTTAAGAGAGAGTGTGTTAGGGATGCCCAACATTATGGATTATTTAGATTGACAAGTTTAGAGTTTTTCTGGCAAAACTTTCGTTAACAGCATAGCTAAAGGGGAGAGCCAGGAGGTAGCTCAGACATGAGGGCATCCTGGGCCACAAGGCAGTCAACCCCTCGACCGTCAACAAATTGTAACACAATCAATCTTTGTTGTTTCTTTTGCTTCCCCTGAAATTGGAAAGCTATATCTTGCCAAATGCTTATATGCCTTGATCTAGTGCCTGGCAATATGATAATATATAGTGTTTTTATTATAAACTGTGGATACAATGATTTTTTGAGTTACAAAAAAAATATATATATATATATATATATATAAAATAAAAAAAATATATAATAATTAAAATAAAATACTTAAGGTACTTAAAATACTAAATGTTGGAGACAGTTTGTGTCTTTGCTATTATATCCATGTCAAAGTTCATCCTGGAAGAAACGCTGAGCAGCTGGTGACTGACAACTTGAAACATCAAACAATTTAAATAATAAATGATTGATTTTCAAGATTCAAGATTCAAGAGGTTTTTATTGTCAATACAGCCGTATACACAGTATACAGTGTATTGAAATAGCGTTTCACACAGCCCCCCACCCTGGTGCATTTGTAAAAAGAGATATAAAATATAAACTACAAAAACAAAATATTCTAAAGCAACTTTACATATACGTTAAAACAAAAAGGAGATATAAAGGAAGGATTTATATATATACATACACTGACACAGAAGGACAAAAGACATTTTAGGACATTTTAAGATGTGTATTAATTATAATTTTCACTGACAGGAATAAATACCTTGACCTTAGTGTTTATCAGCTAACCTGTATTCTGATTAGACACCCAGTGTAAAGGCCAAATCCATTAGGATGTATCACATTGCCATGGTGATTTCAGATTTTACGTCAGATTGCAAATCAGAGAAAAGAAGGTAACCAGGAAACAGGCGATATAGTTGTGTCACACACTTGACCTCAGTAGATACAGTGTATTTCTGTCTTTACATGAATGGATCCAGCACGCTGCTCAAGGAGACCTCCAACCTCTAGAGAATCTGCTCCACAGGAAAGCTCACTGCCTTATGCAGCCCTGTCTGTGGTGTGCCAATGTTCTAAGGACTATTGTTCTAAAAATAGTCACTCATTTCCCATGGAGCTTCACACCACTATGCAAGTCTACTGCTTTCAAGCATTGGCCTCCCACAGTGACAAAGCCTGAAATGCACTAACCGCCCAGCTCCGGTTCTGGAGGGCCGATGTCCAGCTCAGTTTGGGGATTTACCCGCTCAAACACACCCTCTAAACTTTACAGTTTCTCAGAGAGTTGAACCAGGTGTGTCTGAAATAGGAAAGGAGAAAACAGTTTTGAACACCAGCCCTCCACGACTGTAGTTGGGAATTCCCTATTACCATTCACTTATCAGCTATTGTAGAACAGAACAAGGCTGAATGATCTTTCATCAATAGCCAGAAAGGAAGTTTACACATTGACTAAGTCAGTGTAGTCCAAACCAAAAGACATTTCTATCCATCATTGAGATCAGAGTCGGGAGTACAGGCAAACTCTTAATCTGCTCTGGCCTGGGATCTTCTACAGTATATAATTTCTAGGGCTCCAACTAACGATTATTTTAATAATTGATTAATCTGTCTTATTATTTTTCTGATTAATCTATAAATCGGTTGAAAAACAAAAAACAAACACATTAATTTCTAACCCTTTTTTCAAAAACAGAACTAAAATCTTTAGAAAGTGCACAAACATGTTGTCAGTTATACTCCACATTTAAACACAGCTTAGGATGAACTTTAAAATTAAATTAAAAAGTACAACACATGCAAATATATTTGTCAATAATAACCTATATGGAACAAAGCACAGAATATACACTCCAAAAAATGCTTTTCTAACTTTGTAGTTTTGTCCTGTTTTCAGTCCAAATATTAAAATAATTCTTAAATCAAGATACATTTACTAGACACATGAAATAACATAAGAAATTATGTCTTGTTTTCTGAAAAAACACCTCAAAATTAAGTGATGGCTTAAAGAAAGCAAACATATCTTCCAAAGGGGTAAGAAAATTAAACTTAATGAGATATAATCTCAATCAGAAGTTTTAAGCATCACTTAATTTTCTCATACCATTTTTCTTGTAATCTTGATTTAAGATATTTTAGATATTCGGACTGGAAACGAGACAAAATAAGTTTTTTGCAGTGTAGCTATACATGACAAAAGATTGAAAAATGCATGGTCCAAAAAGGAGAGTGGATAAAAACGGGTCTTTAGTCTTGCAATTCAAAGTGCAAAGTAACTATAGCACCTCTGCGAAGCAGTTATTATTGAGCTAACGCTAACTTGTTGTGCTTGTCAAGTTAACCAGCACCAGGGACATTAAGTTCCTTACTTCAAAACGGAACAGAACTAGGGTTCTGTAGTGACTTACCCTGCTGTTCCCTTACCCTTACCCTCATCATATTTTGCAGTTAACACACATTTTCTGTTTATTTAAAGTGTTATTTTAACTGTTTATTTAAAGTGTTATTTGTGAAACACTCCCACACCTTGGATCGCACAGATTTTTTTGCCTCTGTTTGGTTTGTTTTTAAATGTTTGCTCCGCCCTGTCTGTGAGGCGCTAACTCTGCTAGCATCAGTGCGCACGAGTGTATTCACTCCGCTCCGCGATCTACTAAAGTTAAAAAAAATTTGTAATAATCAAATGTCTCTGAAATTATGAAATTCATTGCCAGCTCTTTTAGTAATTGTTTTTTATCGATTTAATTAATTTTATTAATTTGTTGTTGCAGCCCTAAATGTTTTCATTTTTGAGCTTCTTTCTCCACACCAATAGCCATGTTCCTTGTACCACCTCATTTCTCAAAACAATCTGCACATTTTCTTCAGCCATGCCATTTAGAGTCTGGATCTGAATATGGTCTGTTGGTCAATTGGTCAATTGATGACCCCTCAATCCCTAAAGAAACAGGAGATTGGATTGAAAATAGCCCTGTACCTTTGAAGCAGAAGCATGGTCAAGAAACCATTATATTTGCTCAGTACCAAGGAACTACCAAAATGACTACATGCCATCATTACAGTACAATGCAGGATATGGACTTTGCCAAATAGTTTTACTAATAGTTCTGCCAGTAACAGGATAAATATGAGGATACAGTACTGAGCAGAAATTGTTATTATAATGCTATAAATGTTTTACTGCTTCACTGACAATTCTGGCATGAGATGATTTCAATTCACTCTGACTTACTTCTACAGTGAAACCATTGAGAAGCCATAGACATCTGCAGAGCCATAGACAAACTGAGGGTATGATGAGTGTCAAAATGATACAAAGGATTGGAAGCCCTCCCGCTTCTCATTTCAGCCTTAATCGTGTCTTAATCACAGATGAAGGGGTGGGGAGAGAGAGAGAGAAACAAAGAGAGAGTAAATTACTAAGTTTGTATTTGCAAATTATGGTGGAAAATAAGTATTTGGTCAATAACCAAAGGACATCTCAATACTTCTTATATACCCTTTGTTGGCAATGACAGAGGTCAAACGTTTCTATAAGTCTTCACAAGGTTTTCACACACTAATGCTGTTTTTTTGGCCCATTCCTCCATGCAGATCTCCTGTAGAGCAGTGATGTTTTGGGGCTGTCGCTTCTGTTTTTTGAGAACGACATCATAATATAACCAAAGTCGACAGTCTCTGTTTCTGTTGTGACATTGAAGAATTGTTCTTGGCCTAGTAATCACAACTCGGAAAAGTAGCATCTCTTCAAGCCTGAAAGCTGTTCTGCTACACAATGGCCACTTTTATCCTTCAGTATCTGTTGGCTTTGCAGGACACATGAAAGAAATGTATGAGAATATGGAACTGTTACAGAAGTACGTCCAGTACACCAGGTACAACTGGAATATCTGTGGAGATCCTCTCTGTTACTAGGACTGCAGCTTGGCTATACAAAGGAGACTCATGAAGAATTTTGTGAAAGCAATGAACGAGGAAGGCGAAAGGTTTTTGTTATTTACAACACATGTTCCCAAGAATAAGATCAAAGAGGGCATTTTGTTGCCCCCCAGATCAGACATTTTATGAGTGGCAAGCAATTTGAAGATCTGTTATATGGGCTGGAAAAAAATGCCTGGAGAACCTCTCAAAGATGTTGTTGAAAATTTTCTGGACTATTACAGAGCCCCAAACTACATTCAGCTGGTAGACAAACTTCTCAAAGCATACAAGACAACGAAGTGCAACATGTCACTAGAAATTCCTTTCCTTTTGGTAAAACCAAAACTATATTTGTTCAATTTCCTGTGACAATTAGCCTAAACTTTTGAGGAAGCAAGACTTGTTATGCAGAGTTATTTAACCAAGTGACTTGTTAAACTAGTATTATAGTGTGTAGAGTTATTTATTAGCTGTGCAGCTGTTTATCGCTGACTCCTTCAGTGAAATGTTCAACTGTGTGCAACTAAAATGTGACTTTCCTTACTGTGAGTAAGAGGGAAGTCTGCTGAACAAGCCTGTGTATTTTTTGCACAAAATAAAATCCGAATACTAAATCTGAATGTCTTCCGAATGAGCGAATGGTTTATGGCTGTAAAGTTCAGTACAAATTTTTCTAAAGTAGGGTCTGAAATGTGTGTGTCGGGGTCTGGGGCAGGGGGGGTGATGATGAAAAGCCTGGGTTTAATGAACAAACCTGCTGAGCCAGGACAGAAATATCCTCTGAAGTTTGTTTGAAATGTTTAGTGACATTTCATTAATTAAAAGGAATTTGGATGACTAGGTGGCTCCTGGGTAGCCGTACTGTATGTAGGTCACTGGCACAGTGTGTGTGTGTGTGTGTGTGTGTGTGTGTGTGTGTGTGTGTGTGTGTGTGTGTGTTTGTATGT
>JBBIGC010061501.1:0-11015 GCA_037576955.1 Lepidarchus adonis | reverse complement strand
TCTCTCTCTCTCTCTCTTTCTCTCTCTCTTTCTCTCTCTCTTTCTTTCTCTCTCTCTCTCTCTCTCTCTCCATGGTCATGAGGGTAGGGGCCAGAATAAGGCAAGAAAATGAAAGGGATGCAGCATAAGAACGAAGGAGAAAAACAAAATGAGAAACCAAAAAGAGAAAAGTATGAAAGTAAAAGTGACACTTTGGTGAACAGGGAGCAGTGTAGTGGGACGGTGCCTTTTGGAAGGACACCTCAGTGGTGCCTGGCCTTGGACTTGAACCAGCAACCTTCTGTTGGGTCAAGTTCCTCACCACTAGACCAGCGAGGTTTAAAGCTCCATAGAAATGTTAGTGTGTTTACCAAAATTAATACAGAAGTAAAATTATAATCAATCTTTGTCAGCTATTTATCTATTTCTTTGTCTTTGCTCTTTTTTTTCACATGACTGATCCAATAAATTCAACTGACAATGTTCTTTTGACCATTAAATGAGCAAAATTAACTCCAGGGAGCAGTATGGCATGACAGTGCTTTGCTCAAGGGTTCCTCAGTGGTGTCTGGGCTGGGACTTGAACCTGCAACCCTCTGTTAACAAGGGCAAGGTCCCGACCACTAGGCCCCCACTGCTTAAATGGCAGGTCCCAAAGATTCTTACACAGCTCCATTTCTACAAAAGTTCTGGCTTTCAGTGCATGTGTGAAAGGGACTTAAAAAAAAACCTCATTGTTTTATGAACGTGTGCATTATCCTTTTGTTTTTTTTATTTTATTTCCTCACAGGGGAAAACATGGGGTTGGCCGAATTGACATCGTTGAAAACCGCTTCATCGGCATGAAGTCTAGAGGTAATGTCTTCGTTTTTTATTGGCTCTGTCCTCATGGGTCCTCCCCTCTTTCTTCCAGTTATTGGATTTAAAGTAATTAGCCAAAAATCACATTATCCCATCATTCCTCCAAATGCGCCAATCAGAACACGCTTTCTAACGTCCGCTGCTTTAGTTTTGTACGGGTTTTGAGGCTCATGCTGCCCACACAGCGGATAAGTCATAGTCTGGTGCTGCCGTCGTACTCGTCACTCGTATATTTTTATAGATAATAGTATGTTGGACAGTGTCAGAAACAAAGACTGAGATTACCAAACACACTCCACAGTTTTCGGGACTGCGTTAAATACACACCTCACACACTGTGGGGAAGGCACAGAACGCTGGAGGCCTTCTGATTTAATAATTTTACTTTTGGATTGAGCACAACTGCAGTAATGACATTAATGCAGCGGTATGTGTGTTTGGGGAGAAAAGTAGTGTCAAAATGCAAAAAAAATCCCAAAAAAACTGTATAGCGTCCCTAGGCCCCACCATGCGAACCAGGCCGCAGTGCAAAACTAAAGCAGAAAACATCAGGCAGGTCTTTGGCTGCTTAGGGCATTATGGGTAATTCCATTTTGGCTGGACTATTGCTTTAACCTTCCTTCCTTGACTCGGCGGGTGTGCTCTGGACCAGGCTCGCGCTCAGTTTGTCACCGTAATCTTTTCCATCACGCTGCTCCGACTGGCAAATTGACTGCCGCCCAGTGCCCGCGGAGTGGCAGGTAGAAATTGGAAAATCCGAAACATTTGGTATTTTATTTCAGTTTTATTTATTTATTTGCTCTTTTGTCACAATCGTTCACACACAAGCTCAGGCCGTTTCTTCCGGAAGCGTTCAGGAGAGGTGGGAAAGTGTGCCGCACTGACAGCCTGTGTTTATAACAAACTCTGCAGGAAAGAAGTGCAGTGAGAAAGTGAGCGTGGATCTGATGAGGTGGGTCATCTGAGTGGCAGATTGGAAATGGCTTGTCAGGTGACAGTTGTCAACAGAATAATACCAAATAGACTTGCGGGAGACCTGGCAACCCTCGCTTTCTGACCATTAGCGTAGTGTTTGTCGTCTGTTGCGAGCGACCGTCAACTGTCAGTTTCCCTCAGGTTGTGTATAGGACGTCTGCTCGGGACTGAAGAGAAGAAAACCGCTCTAGTGAACGATGTCCATTTGGAAGTTTCGCATTTGCATGGCTCACGCATTCATAAAATGCTATTTAGGCCTCACGCCTCAATGGCAACCCATTCAAAAGCTTCAGATTCATTAAACACTCCGCCAGATTTACAGCGACCAGATACATACTCCATGCAATAACAAATGCACATGACCGCGCCAAGGCAGCTCCTTGCAAACACGGTCCTGCTTAAACAGGCAGCACTTGAGGAGGCGATGGACAACAAATCCAAGCTTCTGTAAATTGAATTTCCTGTTAATTCAACACCTCGATGCTGAATTATTTTTGAGGCGTTTGATGAAAAGAGCCATGTTGAGGGTAATGGACACCTAGTGGTGAGGACACTGTGATACTCGCGGGCAAGGTACAGTCCTGCTACTCCCATGTGCATCTGTAATAGCTGCCCACTGCGCCATTTCTAGATGGGTCAACTTTCACTGTAGTGCAGTGTGTGATGGGGTGTGTTCACAATGACCAATATCCGATCAACGGGAGTTGAAAATTTGATCAATGAAATGGGGAAAAAAATTGTCAAACCCGGTTAGCTCGCCCCTGTTAACTCGCCTCTCACCATTAAGGCTGCAGAACGGTTTTCATTCCATGTTATTTACCTCGTTAAGCTGCCATCCTTGCCTCTTGCCCTCGCCACAACGTGCAAAGTGTCCCGGTGTACGCATTTCTCCATCTAGAACTCTCCAACCCCAGGTATGTAGCCTCTGTGGTGCTCCTATTAATGCTACTACTACCGCTGCTGCCGTTTTGTGGACATTTAGAAGAGCAATGTTGTCCCAATTTTGTATAATATTCTAACTGTTTAACAGTCCTGGGTCTTTGTTGTATTTTTTTTGTTTTTGTTTCAAGATGCATTAAATGGTTTTAATTGATGAAAGGTCTGGACTGCAGGCAGGTCAGTTCAGCACCCAGACTTTTCTACTAGGAACCCATACAGTATGTGGTTTAGTGTTGCCTTGCTGAAACGTGTTGGAGTTCTCTGACGATGTTGTTGGCCTTTGTCCTGAGTCAGCTGCTATAGATTGATGTACATGGTGTCCAAATTGAATTGAGTAAAAAAATGTTTTAAAATGGGCCGTCTCAATAAATCAGCGTAGTAATTGCCTTGAATAATAGAGGGTGAACACTGGTCATAATAAAGCTGTGTTTAGCAGGCTGAAGATGAACACAAGGGGGAGCTGTTGAGATTTAAATGATTTTTTTTCACTGAAAAAGAGGAAATTCGTTGCAGTTATCAAAAGTACAAGGGGTCCTCAAGTTATGTCTGGGTCTGCGGTGTTACCATGAATTGCCATATGTCGAGTGTGATGTAACATGAGGGCCCCCTTTAAACCAGGTCAAGTGATAAAAGAAGCTACTTCACTACCTAATCCGACATTTTATTTTATCCCTGTTTGTGTTTAGCGCAATGTGCCTCAGGTCAGCGTTATCTGACTGCAGTCAGTGTGTGTGGTGGGGGAGCAATAACTTTGAAGTGTTAAAACCTGGCGAATTTGGGGACTGTTGGCTCAGATAGCAGTAAGAATGCTAAGCTGCTAAGCTAATCCCGTGTCCGGACGCCCGAAGGGCCACAAGTCCCTGATCAAGATCAATTTAACATGCACGAACACACACACACGGTCTCTCTCTTGCTGTCTCTCGCTTTGATACGAACACAAACTGTTTAAAAGATTAATGCTCACAATTTAGGAGGCTTTTGTTTGGCTAATCTGTGCTACCTGTTCATTTTAGGGGGGTTAATGCCGAGACCGTTATCAGATGCTGCTAGCGGAAGTTGACCACTTTTAAGACTTGTGTGGCTTTAAAGCTGAAAGAGCTAATGTATCAAATTGCCACCTTTTTAGTGCTTAAGAGATCAGTCGTTTCTAAGTCCTGTTTTGGTTCAGGAGGGTAAGTGTTCTGTCAGAATTCTGTCTTCATGGGTCTGGGGTCTTATCATTAACTCCTTCATTTAAACAGCATTAAAATTTAGGAAATGTCAACCAGCACAATCACTTATTTTAGTATTCAAAGAAGCGATTTTATACATTTTCCCACACTGTATATGGGATAATTTCTGTAAATTACATGTTTTAATCCTCTGAACTTTTCAAAACCCACCAGGCATCCAAGACCTGTTCGGAGTCCACACTTAACCTCGTAGCTTCAGTTTCACTGTGAAGAAGCTAAGCCAGTAGCTAAATTTCTCTAAAACCACATCAAGTTCTCTCAACTTGCTTGAAGGTGTCCTGATGTAGCGTTTAAAGTATTCATGTTTTATCGTATTAAATCATTTTCTTGAGGCTAACATTGCTAACAAACACTAGAAATTAATTGTGGTTCAGATAACGTCTGTTGAAATGTGATCACCCACATTTGTCTGTAAACATGTCTTCAAAAATTGTCAACCTGCTCAAAGGTCTTAATGGAACATCCATTTTTTTAATGCAGCATGAGCCAGAGAGGCTAAAATGGCTGCCAGTTTGAGTTTAATTTTGATAATTTTTGGGTTTAATTAGTTTAGCACTGTATCTTAACAAGCGCTAGAAGTCAATCATGGTCTGGATGATTTCTGTATTATGTAATACCAAAGTCTATTTTCATGCTTAAAAGGGAAAAACAAAATCATGATGGACAAACAGTGGAGTTTCTAATGTTCTATTGCTAATTTAACAAGGAGAAAGGCAACTGAGCAAAATTACGCAGATCGGCTACAACATTAACTTTTCACTTCACCTGTTGGTGAATTTACAGATGCTCATTGGTTGGTGGGATATATTAGGCAGTCAGTTCTTGAAGTTGTTGTGTTGGAACTGGGCAAAAATTGGTTAGCATGAGGATCTGAGGGCCAAACTGTGATGGCTAGTTGACTGGGTCAACTCAAACACTGTAGGGGGTTGTAGTGTCCAGTGGGTTACATCTCCAAGGAACAACAGGTCATGGGCACCTGAGGCTTGGTGGTGCACATGGGGAATACTAGGCCACCTGGTGTCCCGTTGAAGAGCTCCTGTTGTACTGAATGCTAACACTGACTCTGATGGAAATGAACCAGAACACAGTGCACTACAGCTGTTTCAGTAGCATGAGGGACCTGGGGGCCTAATGTTCTGGCTTTTCCGTGTGTATGATGTGCTTATTCGCTTCATGCTCCATACTTCACTGTAAAAACCAACTCGGGCCCAGAACTTCAGATGTTGATGCTTTGACTTAACCCTTCATCTCCATTTTCCTGTAGTGACGGCTTCATTTCCGCATAGGTTAAAAATCCCCCTCCCTCCACACACACACTCGCATACAGGGGTGTGAATGGCAGGTTAGACGGAGCCGGGGCAGTCGATCTGCCAGCTGAGGGCTCTTACCCTGTGATTTAAGCTCATCAGTCTGTCCGTAGCAGTTGATGGGCAGTGTATTGGTCACCAGTCTGCCTGATGAAGGTCATGAGGCCAAACCAGGATTATTCTGTTGATGTCATCCCTATTGTTCTGGGCAGGTTTCGTTTTATTCTAGATTAGCAGAATTTTTATATATAGATAGATTATTTATAGATCTATAGATAGATTATCTCTATAGATATCTATAAATCTATCTATCTATAAATAGAGATCTATCTATCTATAGATCTATAAATAATGTATCTATAGATCTATAAATAATGTATCTATAGATCTATAAATAATCTATCTATAGATCTATAAATAATCTATCTATAGATCTATAAATAATCTATCTATAGATCTATAAATAATCTATATATTAGAGATTATTTAGATATAGATAGATATAGATAGATTATAGATTAATCTATCTATATATTAGATTATTTATAGATGGATGGATAGATTATTTATAGATTAATCTATCTATATATATCTATAAATAATCTCTATCTATATATTAGAGATTATTTATAGATTGATTATTTATGGATTAATCTATCTATATATTAGATTTATAGATAGATTATTTATTTATATATATATATATAATTTTATTTTTTTTTTTATAAATGTATTTTATTTACCGACTGCACCTTTAGAAATATATTTACTTATAAAATTGCTGACATGTTCAACACTTATTTTACCCATTGTATTGAAAGAGTATTGATAAGTCTCAGAGTAATTTCTCCCATAAAGCTGAGTGACATTCATTGCTTGCTTTCCTTCAATCATTTCTTTGAGAGAACCTTTAGGTAGAACATAGCTTAAGTAACCAGACTTTAGTTGTCAATTCAGTTGCCTATTTTATGATGGTTTGATCAGTCAATAAAGAAAATATCAGATAAAATATCCTATCAGCTCACTGTAACACAAACAAACTCTAAGTGGATAGAGTTGATGGTCACCTCTAGCGATGGCTCCAGCCAAAAGTGGCGCTTTGTCAGCCTGGTGGTCACCCATCATGTTCCTGAGAGCGGCACAGAGCTGATCATAGCAGGTGAAGTAAATCACAGTTGCTGGCACTGCCATCACTCTGTCGAGAGAAGATTCCACATTAGTAGCATGGATGCACAAAATACATTCACTGCCATGTTAGAATTGAGGGGGTTGGCACTTAACACTTTTTAGGCTTCAATATTAAAATAGTTATTCTCAACACCACCCTTAAAAATATTTTTTATTTATTTTCTAAACCAGCATTTTAAGAGGTTTATTTTTTAAGTTTTTGTTTTTCAACAAAACATTCAATTTCTTTATAGCTACATGAGTTTTACGTGTCTTACAAGGATGCAAGAGAAATGTTCTGCACACAGTCAGATAAATGTTCAGTCAGATAGAGGTAGGATAGTCTGACTGGATTTTTGCTTCTCTAGATAAAGCGTCCTCCACAATTATTGGTACCCCTGGTTAAGATGTGTCCTTTGGCTTCTAATACATTTTTCCCAGGAAAATATAGGCTCACAACACAAAATATATAACATTTTAACCTTTAATTGATGTACATCTATTCATTGGGGAAAAATCCAACATTAAGAAATAATTTTTTTATATGAAATCATGTGTGCCACAATTATTGATATCCCTACATATAATATATACAAGTTGTATATAAAAACTTATAATATATAAATGTATATAAAAAGCATCACTAACAGAGTTGGTGGGAGGCCACTCCACAGCGATTTGATCCCTTCCAGACGTACAATCTTAATGAAGGCGTCCTGTATCACAAAAGCAGTTTTTAGATTGCATTCAATATCAAATGCATTTGTTTTGTGAATAAACCTTTTACATAATACAGGACAGTCTGGAAAACAGGTTCTTTGCACATGTATGATCAACTTTTCACCACAGATAAGTTTTTTGTAACATTAACATACATCTTTGGCGAAAAGTAGACATCGCTACACTTACCAGCATGCCATTGAAATGTCCCCGAGATTTATACCACGCCTTCGTGTTCCCGTTAACACACACGCATATGTGATCCATCAGCCCATTGCAATACACAAAACACTTCCCTGTACGGCAGACAGAAACATGATCATGCATTAAATATTAAAATCATGCAAACAGTTAAGTTAATGTGATTTGTTCATTTATTACTATTATTATATAATGATTATTATAATATTATATATATATATATATATATTAAAAATAATTCAAAGTTGTGTGCTAAATGTTGACAAAATACACCATGTTTAAGGTTTACACAAGGATACTGACTAAATATTTAACTAGACATAAGATTTTTGACAACATTACCTTTAGGAAAAGGACTTTGTTGTGCTTGGAGTCTGATCTTTATGACATCTAGAGGAGTTACTGCCAAAGGAGAAGAAATATTGTAATGAAGTACCCTGTCAATAAAACTAAATTGCCCAAACTAAAACTCTCAACCCCCAACCTCACACACACACACACACACACACACACACACACACACACACACACACCACCTACAGGTGCACACATCAAACGTCTTAATCAATAGGGAACACTTGACACCTCCTTCCCAAATCCTAAAGCACTGGTATCGTTCATTTGTCTTGTCAACATTTTTTTTTCTTCTGACATTAATTTTTTCCTAGCAATTATAAAAATCAGAAATTACAAAAATAGCCAACATTTTACACAACTTACCTCTCTTTGTACACAAAAGCACCCATTTTATTCTGCGTCTCTTGAAAACCACATAACCCCTTACGATGTTTGGTTTAAAATGACATCAACCCACATAAAAGAGTAGATCCTCACTGGTGACTCACCAAATAATGATGTAATTATTGCCCCAGAACAAGAGGCTATCATTTGTTGAAATGGCGTGATGCTGTCTACTGACGCCGGAGAACTTTGGGACGTCATCTCAACAAATCTGTCAGGAAAGGAAGAATAGTCAAGACATATATGTGAGTATGGGTAAGAGTTCCTTAGCCAGAAAGTTACCCAAACCCCACCCTCAGTCACTGATGAGATACACCAATCAGCCACACATTAACACCACTGATGGGTGAAGTTAACAACACTGACTATAGAGTCATTTATTCATTACAATAACACGCGTTGGGGGTGGGATATATTGGGCAACACGTGAACAGTCAGTTTGTGAAGTTGACAAATGGGTGAGCGTAAGGATCTGAGACACTTTCACAAGAGCCTTATTGTGATGGCTAGAAGACAGGCTCTAGAACAGCAGCAGAACAACTGCAGTAGTTAGTACCTATTAAAAGTGATCCAAGGAAGCACAACTAGTGAAAGTGACTGTTGTCATTGTGAACACACCATCACACGTGGAGAGCGGGCAGTAATCAACAGCACTCTGGGACGGTACCTTGCTCAAGGGGTTACCTCAGTGGTGCCCTCGACCTTCAGACCCCAGGGGCAAAGGCCCAACCACTAGGCCATCACAACCCCACTAGTGGATCGACAACAGGATCTTTGGCACACAAGGCTCACTGCTGGCAAGTAAAGCTAGTCTGCATGTTCCAATCCCACAGAAGAGCTACTGTGGTTTAAAAAGTGAAGTGTGGCTCTGACCGAACGGGGTCAGAACACTGCACCACAGTCAGAGCTGTTTCAGCAGCAGGAAGGGACCTTATTGTTAGGAATTGGTGTTAATGTTATGGACAATAAGTGTAACTTGATGTTTTGATTGGCCAATGTGAACAGGAGGGCAGCCTAGGGCAGAGTATACAGAACAAATGTCAGCATAAAAGCAAAGGCATATCCTGGACATTTAACTGGACGTCTCATTATAAATGTGTATTTTAAAATATTTTAGCAACAAAATCCTACATTTTTGTCATTTTGGCCCTCAATCCTTAAACATTACCTTCTGCCTTTACTAAGTAATTTCCCTGTACTGAGAAGTAGAGTCAATTTTGAGAAGGAATTTAAGTTACTCAGTTTTTCTGACCTCACTCCAGACAGACACCAAGCACCAGCCAATGAAAAGTCAACGAATCTAAAAAAAAGTCTGATGTCTAAGTGATATGACTTAGACATGTCTTAATTATGGGTCAGCTTACCTTTCTCGGTTCTCTCTCTCTCTGGATTAAGAAATGTATAACATTGTTTTGCTATTAGGTTTCATGACATTTGTCTTTAACTAGTTCACTGCTAGCATCCTCCTCCTTCTCGTTCGGCCTGAGATACTTTTCTAAACAATGTCACCTAAAGGCACGTGCTCAGGTAGACTGTGTGCGTCTAAAACTAAAGACTGTCCTTCCATACAGCGCAGTTATTAAGACATATCCTTCCTTTTTACTATCTCGTAAGTTCACGTTGTTTCACATTAGCGCTTTTGATTCGGATAAGCAGATTCGACATAATTGTGGAGTAAAAGACGTAATATGTGCATATGGAGGACATGTAATAGCTTGTACTCAGTTTGTGTAAAATATGTGCCTTCAAATATGTTTGCGAAAAAAATATTAACATATTCAAACAGTTAAAAGCACAGATGTCGAATCTCGATGCATGAAAGCAAAGAATGACATGTGGAGGTTAGGGCGATTGACGTCATGACGTCAAGCTGGAGTGAGCGGGAAAATAGAAAAAAGATAAGTCGGTAACGTGAAGGGTTTAACAAAATCAAAGTCGTGTTACAGCGGACACATGTCGGGAAACATTAACACCGAGTAAATGCGTAGGCGACGATGGGTTTTGGTCGAGGAATTAGTTGTTGGGGGAAATGTATGAGTCGTCGTGTGTGTTAGCTTAGCCGTGATAGCTTTACCCAGCTTCGTTTGAATTTCCTGACCAACGGTTCCCCGGACGCTGTCTCTTACATTTGAATTTCAGTTCGGCTCGTAGGTAAGAAGATTTATCCGGCGGCATATATGTTCATTTAAACGCGTTCATTTACAGTGGAGTCACGCACATGTACAAAGTCAGACGAAGAAAGTTAAAGTCGGTAAGTTATTGTTTGTCGTTTCGTCATTGGTATTTAAATTGCACCCAATGTTGTTATACCTCCTGCTTCTATGCGATTCTGGCCACTGTTTTCACAGGCTGCTCGCATCAGGAAAACGAGTCGAAGCAGACTGAATTATAATGAAACACCAGAGGCTTTCAAAGTCTACAAAGTCAAATGTCCAGGGTAAGTAACAACGCTAGAGTTGCTGGCTTTTGTTCTGTACTTGTATTGGGACTAGATCAGGTTTTTAAAGCGCTTCGAATAGGTACATGCAGCAAAATTATACTGTTCAATGCTTTACTATATATATATAGACAGACACACACACACAAACATGAAATTGCTTATGTGATGACTGCCACAACACAGAGACACAAGAACAACAATATAAAAAAAATTAATATAAAATAACTTCAATAAAACAATGTAAATAGAAAATCTTTAGAAAGAAAACAACCACCATATGAATATGACTATTGTGCTTTTAGAAAAATCTGTTATATTACGTAATGAGAAGTAATGTTGTCCAAGTAGAATATTTCACATAAAGACTGTTGCACAAGATGTGTGTGTGTGTGTGTGTGTGTGTGTGTGTGTGTGTGTGTGTGTGTGTGTGTGTATATATATATATATATATAT
>JBBIGC010061473.1:0-11016 GCA_037576955.1 Lepidarchus adonis | reverse complement strand
AGGTCTTGATGACAGAAACCTTATTTTGGACTTAATTCTCTACTATAAAACATCTGAACCAGATGGTGTAGTGTTATTCCCCTCACTTTTGTAACATTCCCTAACTCTGGTATAAATCTCTCCTTGAAATATGTTTGTCATCTCATGGTACATATATTCAGTATATATTCAGGGAAGAACACTTTAACAGCATAATCATAATCATCATCTGTGGAATTAAGGGGGAGTACAAATGTCATGCTTTTCACACCCACAGGAAAGACAATGAATGTTATAATTGTCACAACTTTCGTGTTGCCAGTAATGTGGCGGAAGAAGAAAGGTATTCTTTTTTGAGTGACTGTTGAAATCTGAATGTGAGTGTTTATTTGAATAATGTGCTATATAGTGTTGTTCATTATCTTTTTAGCTGCTCCTAAATTGTAAATACACAGTGCATTTATTTTAATATATGTCATTCAGGCCCCACATGAAACATGTAAGCCCTATTGTAATCACATTGTCAAGGTTTTTTTTCCTTCCTCAAACTGTATCTGTTGAACTTTCCCAAGATATTAGATGTAACTTTGCGTCAATTGAGCCAAGTTCAGTGACCTTGACTTGTTTTATAGTGGTGCAAGTTTTTTGCTGTAAAATCTCGATTGATGTTAATGGAATCTGCGTCCCCACTACTGGGTGAGAAATCTTTAAAGGATATGAATTGAAAAATATAGTTTTAACTTCTAAACTCTATGACTGGTTTGAATAATGGTTTAATAAAAATTAGGACATATTGGTGAGCTTGTTTTGTAGCAAGCCAGATTTTTTTTCAGCTATAATATTGCCAATGTGTACAATGTCTTGTATTTTTTTTGTAAAGCAAATTTGAAGGCTGTTTATGCAATAAATTCTAGACATAAAGAAAAACATTTTTCACCCATACAAGTGAACTAAACATATTGGATCTTTTGTTTCCTAGCACCATGTTTTATGTGGGGTCCTTTCTGAACATGACAGTGTTCTCTTTTTATCTTATAACCACTTTTATTAATTTGGTCTTTTGAAAGTTTTTTTTCTGTGATTTACTAGCTGTGTGTATGTTTTAAGTTTCCCTCTTGTTAATAGTAATATTTGTATAAAGTACACTTTATTCATAAGCTAGATTACAGACTTTAGGCAGGTAATTAAGTTTAATGTGGTGTCTGTAATCTGGCTTTATTTTGTTTGTTATTTAGTTTCGTGTTGTTAGGGGGTTTTCTTCTTTTGTTTGAGACTGTAGGAATTTTACAAGAAATGGCCATGGAAAGGTCTTTGGGAAAGCCCCAGACAAGAAGACCTATGAGGCTGCTTAATAACTCCCATGCAAATATTTCATTTGATTTTTTTAGTCTTAATACATTTGAACATAACAATCCATCTGACTGCAGCTTTAATGTGAATTGCCTCTTACACTGCTTGGACGTTTTGGAGTACCAGTACTGATGTTAACTGTGAGTGTCAGTGAATTCAGTGCTTTACATGCACAGACATGCATGCACCATACACCTGTGTATTTATGATTTCAAAAGACTGCGCACGATTACAGCTGTGGGCTTGGCCTTGAAAATGTCATAGAAATCAAAGAAGAAACAAGTGACTGAGGTGTGGGAAAGTGTCATAAACTCCTATGAAATTAAACAGGTTATTAGGAAGAACTGATGATGTTGCCTGAATCTGAAATAAACTTTTACATTGACATGATTTGGTTTTATTTGAAAGGTATAATCATTACAAAAATGAATTCTTTTTCCACACCATTTGCTGTTTGTTTATTTAACATTTATAGTGCAGTAGTGAATAATGAAGCCATGTAGAAATAAACTAGAAAACTAAACAGGTCACAGCCAGTAGTAATAGTGAGTTAATTATTTAGAAAATAAGATTTTTTTTACATTTAATTTGATTGTGCCATTGATCATAACACAAGCTGAATATACAAGCTAGAATTTTAGACAAAAATGAACGCAACCCTTCACCATAACAATGATTACAACCAAAGTGATAAATGTTATGTTTGTTCAGAGGATGACTTGGGTGCTGGGTCTGATTATAGGAATATAGAATACAGGTTGAAAACTGAAAACAGTTAAAAGTGTACAGGCCTGGAGACACCAACATTGGGAATCCATTGCATATGCACATGTTCACTGCTGCACATCAGATTTACCTGGCTTTCAGACCCACTATAGTGGTATGTGGTATGAAGACCAATGGGGGCAGCCATGGCCTAATGTGTTCAATTCCTGAAACCAGTCAGCAGACTGAAGTGGCCTTGAGCAAGGCACCTAAAGACTACTGCTCCCTGGGCACTGCTACAGTATCTGCCCACTGCTCTGTGTGTGTGTTCTCCCTTCTTCGCATGGGTAAAATGCAGAGATGACTACAGTAGAAATTATTATTCCAAGGGATAAACCAGAGATTGGAAACACTTCCTTAGTCCCACCTTTGGTCCTGGACGACCAGTCTGCAACACTTCTAATACTAAAATAAACCTGACCATTACTAAGTGAGTTGGAGATACCTGAGTAAAGAGTGACACTGATTATTTAGCAGGACGCCAGTACTGGTGCGGGCGGGCACCACTAGGGGGCGTGACAGTCTAAGGATGCACGAAAACGCGATAGTAAACAACAGTAGGAAGAAAATAGAAATGAAAACAGTCTTAATACTTAATATTTAATTAAGTTAAATTAATTCATTCTTAATACTTCACAATGTTATCACATTCAGCATCTTCTTTGACAGCTAGGACTGACATACAGCGTGTTTGTTAGCCCTTGTTCATTTCTACTTTTAAGTGAATGTATATTTCATACACTCTTTCAGGCGAATGCCTACACTGCTCACATCACATTCTAGTTATGACGGGAAGCCTGGCATATTTGTTTAGAACAAGGTTTTTACTAAATAAAAAACCCGAATGTGTGATACGCTGTGTACGTGTTTGCGATGTCTATTGCAGGACACAGCCCGCCCCCTCCGCTGTAGTATAAAAGTACACTCCCTATAAACACTTCCGCCTTGGGTTTCCCCCACACCGAAGCATGTAGGGTTTGCATTTTAGTAAGAGATTAATAATATATTTTTTAAAATAACAAATTTTGTGAAATGTAACTACGACGGGGTTTCTTTATGTGTCGGCAGCAGTGCAGGTTTTGTGGGTAAGGGTGTAACCATAGAAACGTCGTCAGTATGTTGAGTGTTCCTGTTTGTTTGGGTAACAAGAAAGAAGGACAGAAGAATGAAGGAAAAACCATCCCCATCACCAGCATGCTCACTCTGGGTATATCTTCTGAAAGCAGAGGGGTCAGTTGTAGCGACGGCTCTTTGCCCACTTCCCCCGTGTCGGACTGCGAGGATTTAGCCGAGGGTCGCTTTAACGACCAGAGTCTGGACAGTGACACCGCAGAAAACATCAACGTCTTCCTACAGATCTTCACCGGACTTTCTCGGTCGTATGGTCGCCACCCTGCTGTTGTACAGACAATGATGAGGGTGGTGAACGCCTTGGTGCTCAAGCATGAGTTGGTCTACAAAGGTATTTTACTGTTTAAAGACCAGCGAGTTATTCTGGTGTCTAGAGGCCTAACGCTGCCTAAACAACAGGAAGTGCTGGAGTTGTCTCTACTTTCTTTTTATTTCCTATTTTTAGGTTTTATAACACAATGTAGTTGTTGGAAACGGGTTTAAAATCACTCAAGGCCTGTTTTCGTTTTTAAATTTTACTATTTCAAGATTGTCTAGGATTTTTTATATGACCTGTCTGATATATAAACACATTCATACACACTGTGTACAAAACTATAAATGTGCATAATTATATCCAGTTTGAGAGATTATATACATGTGAGATGGGAAGAATTTAAAACCCCTGTGCTGCTTGCATTGTCATTTAGGTATACTTACCAAGTTGAGTATGGAAAACCGAGGAGATGACATGTGTGTGATTCAAACATTGGCTAAAGAGGTCTTCAGTGACGGCATCACCAACTGGGGACGCATCACCAGTCTATTGGCTTTGGGGGCAGTTGTGTGTCAGCATCTGAATAAGATGGGCAGAGGCCACTGTGTGACACTGGTGGGGCAAGAGATTTCCTCATATCTGCTTTCATTTAAAAGAGACTGGCTACTGAAAAATAATGGCTGGGTAAGTATCTCCTGTAACGTTCATGTTCATTCATATTCTCCATGTGCAATATTCATCTGTGCAACATGTGCAAAAGTTTTCTGTGCAATATTTCCTGTCTCCCTGCACTGTTGACACTTTTTACACGCTTCACTCTTGCATTTGCCTTATTTATTTGTGTAAATACTTCTTATTTTTTGTAATAGTATATTACTTGATTCTATTTTTGCCTTACTTTATCTTCCCAGTAGCTTCCTAAGCAACTTCTTACTTACTGTTTTTCATAGTACTCTGTTTCCTGTCCTGCTGCTGTAACGATGTGGAATTTCCCACTTGTGGGACATTAAAGGTTTATCTTATCTTATCTCTGGCATTCAGTAGTATTAAATATTCAAACATGGAGCAGAACGCACACCTAAGTTTACTGCCTCACCTTGTTCATACCATACAGGGTTGGGCTTTATGACTGAATGTGACCTTCCTGTGTAATGAGTGATTCTTATCACCACTAATCCTGCCTTATAAGGCTGCCTAGTATCTGTAAATGACTCATAAAGGCTCACTTTTTTTTTTCCATTTCATTCAGGATGGCTTTGTGGAGTTTTTTCAAGTCCCGGATCCTGAATCCAAAATGAGGAACGCATTAATGGCCTTTGTGACGGTGGCAGGCCTTGGGGCAGGAATAGCATTTTTCACAAGATAAGACCAGTAGAACTATTGAATGACCTTGGACTTATTGGTGGGAAGAAAACGAGGGCAGATTCTTGGCGTCTACAATTATAACCAAGAAGGACTTGTTTTTCAAGTGGAACTTGAGTAAAGGCAGATTATTTTTGGTTACCTAAATAGAGGAGACCTGAAGAGAATAATCTCTTTTAAAGCCTTGCCTTTCCTTTTGTGAGATTCCAGAATTTATTTTTTATATAAAGTGTTTATTAGAACATTAAACTGACATCAATCTCACTTTGTTTCACATTCCTAATGTCTGTACTTTCACATTCAGTGTGGATTATTGGTCTGAGTGCTTTTAAAGGGCCCATATCATGGAAAACCAAACTTTCTTCACTTTTATGAAATAAAGTACTGTAATGTTGTATGTCTGAGAATGTACCATTTACTTACCAGTCTGCATGGTATTAAACAGCAAAAACGGGCAGATTCAACTAACTACGTATATACTCATGTCAGTTCAGCCTACAGCAGGTTAACCTTGCCCATGAAGTTCTAAGGAATGTTTCAGTTTGTACTGCTTTGAATATGGCCTTATTTAATTCATGCAGAACAGAGGCACATTCTCAAAGGCATATTTACAATAGCTTGTGTAAGTCAAATGGACAAAGAAAGGTTGAAAAATGGTAAGGTAAATATATTTGGCAAACAAGCCCATGGAAAAGTGGAGGTGTGTGTGTGTGTGTGTGTGTGTAGGATATCGGCCCTTTAAACTCGAAATATCAGGGAAACTAGATTCTACCTGAGCTGATTATTACCTGAACTTTAAAATGACGCTCAAAATATGCAGCACAGTTTGAATGTCTGAACATGGTTTCAAATGGCTTGATAATGGCAAGAATGCATATTTGTTGATTAAGCAGCTCATAGAATTATCATTTCTTCTGTATAATTTATTTTTCATGTAAATAAACATTTAAGTTGTTCGGTTTGTTGTTGACCTTTTTAACTTGTATATTAAGCTTGATGCAGGAGTTTAACGGAAGTGTTTGGGGATATTGCGACACATTGTAATTTGTCAGCATTATAATTTATTTCATCAGACGCTTGTTGTGGAGTCCATGACAAGGTCTTGTGTTTGTGAATATCTCAATATAAAGCGGTTTCCCTCCTGACAGATTCACAGAGATTAATTATATAAGGACAAGAATATAGAGATTAATTTTAAGATGATATTGGTGTTCCCCTGCCATATAGTGATTCACTTCTGCTCAAGGGATGCAGAGCAAAGCTATTATTAAGTCCCAGCAAACATGTACACTAGGGGATCACACCTACGCTCCATCTTTCACTAGTCCCCAAAAGCTGTAACCTTGGGAACAGTGATAACCTCAGGCCTCAAGAGCCAGCTATTGTAGTTCATTCAGCCTGAGTTTTAAGCTCTATTGTTTCTTTTACACCACAGCATTAAAGCCACCATGTTGACTTGAACTACTATATTGGTGGGTGATCATTAGAACGTTTGTAGAATGTTGTCCTAGGTTCACGTTAGTTCGTTTGATGAGGCAGGTCTTTTGGAAATTGGAGAGTTTGGGTCAGTCTCTGCCTTGACCCTTAAAGTAAATATGGGTCGGGTTTGAATATGACGTGTTTGATCTTAAATATGTGGGTTTGTGGACAAGTGACTGGCTTTGTCAAGTTTTTTGTCAAGTCACAACTTTTGTTATATTGTTAGATGGAGTCTGAATTGACTTAGCATGTTTTCAGTTACTCTTGGACATGGCAGAATTAGTCAGAATGGATTTGCTTATGGAAATTACTATATGAATGGTGAAAGGTTATTTTGAATGCTGTATAATATTCCTACAGGAAATTTGTGATGTGTGGGCAAGGCCGGGAAAATAGAAAGGAAGTAACACTGCCTTTTATCAGTTTCACCATTAACTATATGTAAATATTCAAAGATAGAATCAATGTGATGTCATTTATGCATCAAGTTCATGTCTGTTTCATATGTTCACTTCACAAAACTAAAGTGACCATATTTTGGTGATTGGTTAAGTTTAAGTAAAAATATATATTTTTGTTAACAATTTGTCATATTTTGATGGGAGCTTTATAGCTTTACTCTTTTGGAGCTTGGCATTACTTGTACAAAAATAACAGTTCTCAGTTCATTGATAATAGGGGCTTGTTCTACACAGAAACCCCCTGTGTAGAAAAGTGGCCAGTGGAGTTGAGATCTCCCGCAGGTAGAGCAGTCCCAGTCTGAGACCTCAGTGTGCTGAGTGTTTTTGTTTGTTCAGATGTTCTCTGTCTCTGGTTACAAGCCGGTCTATAGAGTCTAATGAGGATTACCTGAGAAAGGCACACACACAGCCTGCTGGCTGCACCAGCACCTGCTGTGGTTACCTGATCCAGATAACACATGTTTATTAAGAAATGCGGAACACGAATGACTATTCTACTGTGCTGTTGTAAATCGCACTGTTTATGAACAGTGAGTCTGGTCTACAGAAGTTACAGTCAAACCTAAACGGTTTTAAATGCCTACATTTGGAAAGTAAATTTAAAAGTCATTGTTTGAATAACATTTATTCCTAAATGTGGACAGTTTTTTGGAAGACAAAAATAATTACATATTACCGGTATATTTTATATTATAGCCAATATAAAACCAGGAATGGAACTACTATAAAGATAGTGTGGATAGTGTGTATACTTAAAACCTCTTCATACTTTCATGTGTGTGTGTGTGTGTGTGTGTGTGTGTGTGTGTGTGTGTGTGTGTGTGTGTGTGTGCATAACTGAAAATGAAACAAAACTACTGATGGGGCAAACAAAGAGCTCATTCAAAATGAAAGTTAAACACAAAAGCAGTTCTTAAGTCTTGTTTACAGAGCATAGACAGTCTAGAGACAGTCTCAACAGTTCTGTTCAACAGTTGGTAATTAATACAACAGTATTTATATGATTCTTCTGCTAATAATGATTATGACTGTAATGTTACTAGTCTACACATTAAAATTTTATATTTATTCAGTTTCTAGTAAGATACATATTTAAACAACTTATAATGCTGGAAAGTTATTATAATTATATTGCCAATCAACCCTCTGAAAATAATATGGAACATGCTAAAACTGAAAGGATATTTGCATAAAAAGTATCAGGAGCTGTATTAAAGCTTGAATATTATTTGTACTTTTGCCTGTATTTATACACAGATTGTCATACAGCAAGATGTGTATCGTAATTTTATTTATTCAGTTAAATGTACTTAAATACCATGTACTCATGCTTTGAGAAAATGAAAACAATTGCAAAGTATTTTACTTAAATAGTATTTTGTTGAATTTGTTCTTGCTGGAGTACTTGACACTGTGCCTCCATGAAGTACTAACACCCCTCTTTAAAAACTCTTTAGTTCAACAAATGGCACAAAATGTTATATTCGGTCATATATATATTGGAAAAAATAAGATCCAATAACATATCTGTGATAAAAGTAAATGAATCCTTAGAATTATCATATAATTGTAAGATGAAATCAGGGCCTGGTGTTTTCATTCAAAAGGATAACAATCAGTCCTCAAACAAAGGAAGTGTCTGAGGACCTTAAAAATAAAGAATTGCTGATGCCAACAAAGCTGGAATGGGTTACATAACCACCTCTAAGAAGTTTGGACTCCCACCAATCAACAGTTAGACAGATTGTGTACAACTGGAGAAAATTGGTTGATTACCCAGAAGTGGTTGACCATCAAAGAAAACTCCAACTGCAAGATGTGTCATAGTCTGCTATGTTACAAAGGAACCCAAGTTTTGTGACTAAGCACCTAAAGGCTTGTCTCATATTGGTAAATGTTGATGTTTATGAATCCACTATAAAAAATAATAATTAAACACTGAGCAACACTGATGTGCATGACGTATCATCACCAGGTCCCCGTCCATCCACATCACTCCCATCCTTCAGCAGCTTCACTGGCTCCCGGTTAAACATTGCATTGATTTCAAAGTTTTTCTGATCACATTTTAGGCCATCCATCACCTCTCTCCTTTGTATTTGTCCGACTTTGTTCAGATCACCACTCCATCTTGCTGCCTCAGATCCTCCTCCTCTCTTTCTCTCTCAGTCCCTTCTTTCTGTCTTGTCACCATGGGGAGAAGGGCCTTCAGCTGCTCTGCTCCTTGGCTTTGGAATTCTCTACCTCCTGACATCAGAAACATCACTTCTTTTCCTCTTTTTAAATCTAGGCTTAAAACTCACCTGTTCAAAATAGCACATTCAATATAGTTCCCTGTTTTGTATAGATTCTATTAATTGTCTGCTTTTATGTTTGTTCGCTTTTCAAATAAAATGTATTATTATTATTTTTATTATTATGACAGGACTGAAAGGAAAGAAACTGCTCTCCAAATAAACATGTGCAGTTTAGATATAATAAGAAATACATAACGGAATTTGGTCAGGCAGCTCTCAGCTTAGTGCAAATATAAAAATACACAATACACAATATTACACAAGACAAAGACTAATACATACTAAAGATTATAAATACACAAAGACTAATAAATACTATAGATTATGTGGACAAACCAGAAGGATACTGGAAGAATATTGTGTGGACAGAAATAGAAAAGTAAAACGTTTTGGCTGAAATGAGGAGCATTACATTTGGAAGAGGAAAATCTCTCAATTCCAGCATAAGTACCCTGTCTCATCTGTAAAGCAGGGTGGTGGGAGTGTTTTGGTTTGGGCCTATTTTGCTGCATCAGGTCCTGGATGGCTTTCCATAATTGAATTCTAAAGGAGAAACTGTCTGGGAACTTAATCTCAAGAGACAGTGGAACATGCAGCAAGATAACAAACACTAAAGTTATTCTACCCAAAAATGGATAAAGAGGAATAAAGTGAATGTTCTGTCAAATTTAAATGTTATGGAAAGACTTACTAAGAACATAACCAACACAGTGAAACACAAGAGTGGCAGCATTACGTTGTAGCAATAATTTTCAGCCACATCTGATCAAGGCTAAGATTCAAGATCCAAGAGAAGTTTATTGTCAATACAACAGTGTACACAGTGTATTGAAATGCTGTTTCACACAGCCCCCCACCTTGGTGCATTTGTTAAGAAAAGTGTAAGGTAAAAATATATCAAATATGTACAAATATACAAAGTGATACACTTAAATACACATGTACAAGTAAATAAACTAAAATAAAAAATACATATGCATATATTTAAAAAAATCTAAAAATTTAGATTTGTACACTTACACAGAAGGACAACACGGGACATAAGACATTTGACTGAGGGTAATGTTGGGTGAATTTCAATGTATGGGGTGAGCAAGCAATTTAAGAAGCAGTTTTCTCTTAAAACCCACAATTTTTGCAAATTAATTTTAATGTAGACATGGAAGAAATAGTAACAGTAATGAAAGAGGAAGCACAATGCAGTTTACATGCAGTTCAATACAGTTTTAAACATCTTAATTATTGTACATCTTCAGTTAATTCTCCCATCATCTTCATGTTGTAATTTTGTAATACATGTTGACCTATAACTCACAGAGGGTTAGGGTTAAGGGGAAGGGGGAAGATGGGAAGAACCTTTAAATATTGGTTGTTGCGGCCCTGATCAGGGAATGCTGAAACATTGCTATGGCTGCCCAACTTTGCTGTGATTTTTGTAACTGAAAGCATGGCAGTATAATTATTTTTTATATTGCCATTCGTTTTAGTCCAACCTTAGTTGTAACGTTTTAGTCCAGGTGTATGTAATCATGTCAAGTGTATATATATTCCTTTGTGTCCATTCCATCATGATCAGATCTCTGCTATGTTATCCTGTTATGTTCTTGTGATGTGTCCTGTTAGATGTTGTTTCCAGGGTTACTAAGTCTAGTCTTGTTGAAAGATCCCAGATGTCCAAAATGGCTCCTTGCTCGATAAATATTACACAATACAGGAATAAAGGTCAGGTTCCTGCACCTGAACAGCAAATAAAATGTCTGGCAAAAATGGAGGATTCAGCAATGTGTCATACTTGAAAAATTGTTCACTACATGTGTGTAGAAATTCATATTTTAAACTTACATGTACAATATACACTCAAATATAAACGCAACACCTTTGTTTCTGCTCCGATTTTTCATGAGATGGACTTAAAGATCTAAAACTCATTCCAGAT